>CAIGRO010210517.1:0-17083 GCA_903798355.1 Fraxinus baroniana | reverse complement strand
TTCATATATTCAAAGTCGGTAATTTACTAATTTGTCTTTTCAAATTAGATTTCGGTAAGTCGAATGATATTTCGATTCCACGCAAATTAACGACATGTTCTTGATTAATATAATATGCACATTATCGGTGTAATATCTCCAACAAGAATGCCCATGTAAACTATGAAAAATATATTTTGAAGACTATCCTAGTTATATAAATTCTACTAGAGCTATCTCAAAATACTCTGATACCTTCATATATATATATATGTGTGTGTGTGTGTGTGTGTGTGTGTGTGTGTAAAGTGACTTATATGAGCCTCCGACTGATTGTCCCATTCTCCGCCAACTATTAAAAGTGTTAAAAGAGTATTAATCTCATATTGGTTAAATATAAGATAATAATCAATACACGTCTAGGGATTAGCTACCATTTATTGTTGATTTTGACTTAGGCCCTGTCTGTCAGCGCTTAAAAATCAGGAAAAAATTGATTTTTTTTACCGTTTTTTTTAAAAAATGGGATCACTCTCTCACAATTAAAGTCAACATTTGCGGCATAACGGTCGGAATTCTCCTTTTAAGCGTTCCCAGACATGCACTTAGATTAATTGTCGATTCTCCCTCCTTTTTGGGCATAGACGGACTTAATGTAAATTTGTGTTTTCTTTCTACTTGTTTTCTTTTTTCTGTTGCATTTATCGCTTGTCGTAGTAATTTCTTGCCAACGAATTTTTACGTAATAGAACACACACAACGCAATCCCAATTAAGAAAACTTGAGAGCGGGACTACATAAACTTTACATACAAATACACCATTTTCAAGGCATATTTGTTACGCAATATGAAACAGGACTATACGGTACAATAAACAAGAGTTTTATTCATTTTTCTTCCTCCATTTCTTTCAGTACTGCACTAAAAACACCATCAAGATTTTATTATCTAGGTCATGGAATCCATGGCCAGGATTGTGCTTAGATTCATTGGGGACATGTACTTCTCCGAACCATTGAACATTGCATCCACAATTATCCTGTTTGCCCTCTCTGTTGGATGGAATGCATCCCAAAAAACGTATAGATCTCTATTCGAGCATATATTGGATGCAGCTGTGCAAAGTCCTAACCCATTGTAGGGTCCCTGTCCGCAACATGCTACCTTGGACGTGATAAAACCTGTTGCAGATATCTCTTACGTTAATTTCCCAGATTATGTTTGGTCCACGGACAAGATTAATTTCCAGATTGTAGATTAATGGTTCGCCCCTATTTGATGGTTTCGATATTACCATACCAATCGAGTTGTTAGTTCATTAATGCTACCTATAAATCAAGAAAATTAAGAAAAGAATTCCAAAATGATGGATGATGACAAACCATGGGCACGAGGATGGTAAATGACGTCGCTTTGCATTTCCAGTGAGTTAATTGAGATAAACACGGCTGAGCCAAGCTCATGATTGAGGTCTTTAAGCATTTGGTGGAGAAGGGGGTTGAATATTTTCATAACAAGGTTAGGCTCTTCTGCACATTGGCCATTTATGCTCCTAGTCGCGAGCATAACCGGAGCACAACCTATCGGCCCTATTCCGGTGACTAGAATCTGTCGGAGTCCCAACTGATGTAGACTCTGCAACATCAAATAAATTAGGTAGTTGAGAGATATTTCGACTGCACAAGTCAAAAAAGGGATGTAGATCAAAACTAACATGACTTTTAATGTTGTAGTTAGTAAAGATAAGATGCTTTAATTGTGTGAGCAGTGGACAAAATGTGCACGTGGCATGCATATTCACACACGTCTACATATCATGCATGTAATTTGTATGTACCAGCAAAATATTCTTATATTCATAGATGAGATAGGTGGAGAAATTCTGGAGACTAAATTCAAGGCTTCTTGCAGTAATTGGAGTCCAGAAGTAGTTGTTAACAAAATCATTGCCACCAAGTGTGATCAGAACTAGAGCCTTGTTCACAAGTTTCTCTGCCTGTTCTTCTCCGATTAGAGCACTAACCCGTCGTTGGTACTGCTTGAACAACAAAAATTGTTCATAGATTCTTATTATGTTTACCTGGACACAAAAAAAAAAAGAAAAAAAAAAGGTAACCTTTTTACTTACAAGTAACAAAAGACCGACTTATCTGGGGATGTTTGGAAACAAAAAAATTACTTACAAACTGAAACCCCGTGTCACCAAGAATTCCGACTCCAGCCGAGGCGAAGTTTGCACCAACCAGCAATTTTTTCCCTTTCAACTCGGGACTCAAGTATGGCAGTGTCAATTCAGCACCAAGTTTTTGACCTATCAATATATTTTACATACGGACATATTTATTTATTTAAATTTGGTTCTTGGAAATGAAGGAGGACAACTTTTAAAAAAGTGAAGCGAAAGAGGTGGGAACTTACTGATGATATCAGGAATGCTGTAACCGTTTGAAAACCGGCCAGTGGGACGGTGTGTCGGGAAGTCAATGCCATAAGGCGGAGAATCGGCTCTTGCAGCCGTTGCCAAGTAGTTGTTGTTGCCAGTGTCGACTAGTGAGTCACCAAAGACGAAGAAAGCGCGGGCGGCTGCTTCGACTGGTGGCACAGCCTTGGACATTATGATCGCTGCCAAGGAAACTGCAGCCAAGATGGCATAAGAATTTGGAATGGACATGGTTGCCAATACGGACGAGACTCTCTTTCTAAAGAGATATACGTATATGCGTGTGAGAAGGATATATATAGAGAGGGTTTTGATCAGCCTTCAAGGGTAATGAAGATTGCTGGTAGTTTGTTGAAACCCTAATAAATTACAAACGTCCATTGCATGAGACTGAGAGTGCTCAAAAACTGACCACCTAAGTAAGAGACAAAGCTTAATTAAGAGATGATTTGAATTAGCCATTGTGTGAGGTGGTGATTTTATAATGGTTTATTATCACAAAATATCTCATGTTTGGCTTTTAATATGCAATACGTCCCTACGTTTCAATTTTTTACATTTTCACCCCTATTTACATGTTTTATTGTGGAAAATGTTACTTTCGTCAATTTTTATCCAATTTCTTAATAAAAATTCATCAAACGACAAATATACACCTTTATTTAAATATATATAAAAAAAAAAGAATTAATTGCAAACATAGGCTCAACTTTTTCAAGAAATTACAAATAAGTCCCAAACAAATAATTTAGAATCATAACTGCAAAAACAAAAACAACTTATCTTCTTGTCCTACCCCCCAAGCAGAAACTTCTTCGCCCACCACAGTTTTTGGTTTTGGCCTTTTGGGGGTGGGAGAAGAAGATAAGTTATTTTTGTTTTTGCAGTTTTGATTTTAAATTATTTGTCTAAGATTTAATTGTAATTTTTTCAAAAAGCCGAGCCTATGTTTGCAATTAATTTTATTTTATTTTTGTTTTATTTAAAAAGAAGTATATATTTGTCATTTCATGAATTTTTATTGAGAAATTTGATAAAAATTGATGAAAATGACATTTTTCATAATGAAACGTGAAAATAAGGGTGAAAATGTAAAAAAATTGAAACATACACGTTTTGCACACTAAAGATCAAACGTAAGAATGTTTTGTGTAAATAAGCCATTTTATCATTTAGGCAGGAGGTGTTACAAGCTTGACGAAAACAAGTAAACATTAGTAAATTAAATATTGACCCGAATATGCTTCTTCTTCTTTTTTTTTTTGTCCTTTTGGTTTGGTTTGATTTACTTCTGTATATTTCAAGCATAAAACTTCACATCGGTAAGATATAAAGATTTTTTTTCTTAAAAAATGTTGACTTTTAAATAGAATTCAAAACGAGCCATGCAATTTGTCTGGAAATTAAACGAATTATCTAATTTCAGGGTTGATATTATCAAAAAAAGCTACAATCTTGAAGAACTCTTAGCATTCTTCCATTCCTGTAAATTGCTTCCATCGTCAAAACCAGTGGAAGGATTTAAAGTCAATGCCTTTGTTGCTTCTTATAACTACTTTCAAATTTGTGGCATGTTAATGATAAAATTTATATTTGTTAGATAAAGGCGTATCAATTAAAATCTAAATTTTAATTTAAGTTAAAATCAACAATTAATTTTGACCACACATTTTATGAATTTCACCACTTTTTAACCACACATTTCATTTTAATCTGATAAGTGATAATAATACTAATCAACATATATATGAAGGCTTGTATTATTCCACATTTCCACTTAATAAAGTTGATCTTTTTAGATGTAACTTCAAGTCTCAATAATATCAAATAAAATGTTTAAAAATAAATAAGTTTTTGGCAACAACAGTGACAGTATTAGTTTTAGTTTACACATAACATCTCCAATGCTTCAACAGATTGTACAAAAAATTTGCCACATAAGCTAAATAAATTGTGCTTAAAAATTCATCAGTACAAAAGTTAAAAATGATTTTATTCGATAAAATGTTAAATAAAATTAAGCTATAGTGCTATTTCCATATTTAATTACGATTTTGAGACTTGATATTTTGTTGAAAACTTCGAAATCATGTATGAAGTTCCTATAAATTTATTAAGTATGACTTGTATAATTGAAAAATTAAAATTACGAAAAATAATCTAGTTTTTGTATTTTGAAAATTTGAAAATTGTATAATTGACTAATTATAGGAATTATTAAGTAAATATAGTATTTTATAATTTTAGATGTTTGATATGTATAATTTTAATTATTAAATGATTAAAAATTTAAAATAATATAAAAAAATAAGAAAATATTTTTACTCCTAGACTGAGGCTCGCTTAAGTTTGTAGGTAAATTAATTAAGAAATTACCTTTCTAATCCCTCATTAAAGTTTGTGGTAGAGATTTTTTCAAATAAAATATGCTTGTTTAGGAGAATGTATGTCTTATGTCCCTACACGAGCCGTTAGCAGCAGATGTACTCACAAAAGTTTTAAAAAACCGAGCAACTTAATAGTCTTGTTTAGTTAAAAATTAAATTTTTAGTAAATTTTGATAAAAGAAAAATAATAGAATGTAAAATTGAAAAGTTTTCATAAAATATATGATTAAAATTGATTATGACTTAAATTTAAATTTTAATAAGTTTTTTAGCTGAATCAAACATGAGATATATATATATATATATATATATATATTTGTAAAATAACTTAATCACCACACAACATTCTTGAAGTTTGTATTTGTTTTATTTTCTTAGCTCAAACATATATGTTTTCTACAACTTTATGTTTGCCTACAACTAATTCCTTCTATCATTGCTTGAGGGGCTACACACACATAATATGACTAGTTATTCATGGCAATGAAGCTTTAATTCCTTTACCTACTCTCTGATGTCATAATTAATTACTTTATCTAAAAGGTGAAGAAGCCATAAAAATCATACATATTTTTATTTTAGTACTTATATTTCTTGAAGGAAAACAATCAATGTCTAGAATTACATGATAATATAAAACTATAACAAAGAGAACCATCCTTGCACAATAATTGCTTGCACTCTTACATGACAAGGCATGGTATTAATCTAGTTGACAAACCTTTCACACTTAGACCCAACCACCCAACCCTTCCACCTCACATACTGATCAGCTGCATTGAGATGCAGTTAATGGAGCATGGATTACAAACAAGTTGAAGCAAACTTAAGAAATAGTTACAGACTCAAATTTAATATAGATTTATTTTCAAGATCTTATATTACTTATTTAGGTCCTGGAATCCATGGCCATGATTGTGCTTAGGTTCATAGGAAACATGTAGTTCTGAGAACCACTGAGTATTGTTTTGACAAGAATCTTGTTTGCTTTTTCTGATGGATGGAATGGATCCCAAAATGCATATAAATCCCTGTTGGGGCATAAATTAGATGCAGGTGTGCAAGTTCCTAGTCCGTTATACGGCCCTTGTCCGCAACATGCTATCTTCGAGGTGATAAAACCTGTTCAAATGTTCTCGATAATTTTAGAGTCAACTAGGTACATGAAAAAATGCTTTAGAAAATGATCTGGATTGTTAAAAAAAATCGAGAAATGGCCCTTTTTAAAGATTCGAGACATGAAAAGGATGGAGTGATTATATGCTGACCGTAGGCTTGAGGATTGTTGATGAAGTCGTTTTGCATTTGCATTGTGTTAACAGCAATGAACACGTCTGAGCCAATCTCCTGATTGAGATCTCGAATCATTTGGACGAGAAGGGGGTTGAATATTTCGGATGCCTGTTGTGGCTCCACGGCACACTGGCCATTAAGGCTCCTTTGCGCCAGTTCTGCTGGAGCACAACCTAATGGTCCAGTTCCTGTGACCAGGACCCTTCGGGCTCCCAATTCGTAAAGCCTCTGCAGTACATCATATGGACGTTTATCAACAAGTCAATTTTAACACTATTTTACTGCAACAATAAGTCAGTAACTTCATTAAATTTCTTCCTGTGAAATTTGACCAATGACCCATAGCTTTGAATACTGATCCCTCTTTTTTCAAATCATTTAGTGATTGCTTCTTAAAATTATTACAAGAATAAATGAAACTCTTGTTTGCTTTGACTAAAAATCAGATTTTTAATAAATTTTGATAAAAGCTGATAAAATTAATGAGTCCCATAAAATGTGTAGTTAAAAATACTTTAAAAATATTAAATTTTGAAAAAAAGGGACCAAACAGGTGTGAAGTCTTTGTTTTCTCTCTATGAATTTAGCCTATGTTTGATCCCATTTTGAAGTAAAATGTATTATGAAATAGTGATTTTTTTAAAAGAATTTGTTGTTAAAAAGTAAAGAATTTTTTTGAAATACGTGTATAATTATTTTATAGAAAAACGTGCGATTAAAAATGAGTTTCGACAAAAATGAAGCTCAAATATGAGCATAGGGGAAGCTAAGCATGTTTGGTGTCAACTAGTAGACCTACCTACCCTAAAAATTTATAACAAGATTTTTTCTTCTTTGATATTGTTCCATATTATCTAAATACTCCTACCAAATGTATAATAAAATCTACTTCTAAAATCTTCTTGTAGTGCTAGGAAATAGAATATGAAAATAACGAAGAAATAAAAGTAATTACTGTTAAAATCTTCTTATATTCAGAAATGAGATAACGTGAGAAATCCTGGAGATTATATTGAAGCCTTCGAGCAGAAACGGGGGTATAAAAGTAATTGTTGACAAAATCATTGCCACCAAGTGTGATAAGAACGAGCGCCCCATTCACAAGCCTCTGTGTCTCTTCTGCTCCAATGAGAGCACTAACTCGCATCTGGTAAACTTGGAAAAACTCTAGTTGCTTGAAGATTCTTATTATGTTTGCCTGCAGGCCAAACAAAATTAATTTGGAGAATGAAAATACCAAAATAAATGATATGAAGGATCGTTTTAGAATTCTGTACAAGACAGTTGGCTGTACTTACAAACTGAATCCCGGTGTCATTTAAAATTCCGATTCCAGCGGAGGCGAAATTTGCTCCAACCAGAAGTCTCTGCCCTCTTAACTCGGGGCTCAAGTAGGGCAATGTCGTCTCGGCACCTAGATATTGGCCTATTAATAAACATTGTCATGTCAAAACGGCATAACCCATAACGTAATAGATGGTTAGTAGTGAGAGTTGAATAAAATATACGATTTTAACACTTACTGATGAGATCAGGAATGTTATAGCCGTTAGAAAAACGGCCAGTGGGACGATGGGACGGAGAGTCAATGCCATAAGGAGGAGAATCGGCCCGCGCATAGGTAACCAAGTAGTTGTTATTACCATTATCGACAAGTGAATCCCCGAACACGAAGAAAGAACGGGCACCCTCGACAGATGGTGCAACTATGCTGATCATGATCATTGCTAGGCAGACAGCCAAGATGGCGAAAGACTTTGAACCAGACATGTTTAAACTACTTAGAATGATATTCTCTCTCTCTATCTCTTCACTGAAGTATGTGAGTTGCACTCTATATGTGAAATATAAGAATGGATTTATACTGATGGAGTGATGGTTGAACCCTAATAAATGGTAGTGTCCAAATCATGAGATTGTTGAATAAAAACTGTGGTCAAGTATGCAATAGAGAGACAGCAATTTTGCTTTAGGACTGATACAATTGTAGGCAAGGCCCTCATGGCCTTAAATAGCTTTATTTTGATACTATTTTTATACACATTATTTTTAGCAAGGGACTTAAAAAGTGCTTTTTTTTCCTCCTTTGCGCTGATTAAGGTTTGTTCTTTTCTTTAAATGCAAGATTTTGAGGTTTGTTTCAATCTTTGTCAATTATGAGTTATTACTTATGAATCAATAAATTCTTGATTTTCCAATTTCGAAACAACATATATTTGGATTGTCCATTGATGCGCTTAATTTCATTGCATCAATGAATTGAAAAACACGCATATTTTTTGTGAATCATTCACAAATATTTTCATAGTCAACGTGTTTTATGCGTGTTAGTTATTCTTGTTAATTTTGCGGTGTTAAGGACTCGTGTTAATCACCATACAATTTTTTAGGAGTTTTTAGAAACTTACGCCATTGTTTCATCCCCATTTTTTTCAAAATATATTTTTCTGTCTATTCTTTTCAACCACACATTCTTCGATAAAATAATATTATATACAACCCAAAAATTTTTCCTTCATCACATTATTCATCAATCTACTAATTCAAAATGCATTCCTTACAAAAAATTTGGGCTCAAATTAACATGCCCAAACAATTGACCCTTGAGACACTAGCTCTGGGTAGGTAACAGATACTAACTGGCTATTCACCTTCATTCTATTCATGTAATTGGATTTGGTGCATATTTGGCTAGCTGAGAATATTTATTGAACCGTGAGAGACTTAGCACCAATTCGGTTTAGTTAAAAATCATATTTTTAATAGATTTGATAAAAGTTTAACGAAATATGTGATTGAAAATCTGTAAATTAATGAAAACTTCAAATTTTTAAAAAACCTCAAATTTCAGTAGAAGCCTATGGCCCCAACTTGGCTATGCCACTAACTGACTATACAATATTACATTATTACAATATGTTTGCCCCCTGTTTTATTAAAAAAAATCATTTTTTTAAAACTCATTTTTAACTATACATTCTTCCATAAAATATTTTTACACGTAAATTCAAAACTTTTTCTTAATTTTTAGTCAAAACCATACATTTGCTAACAAGATATTATTCTAAAATGTATTTTGGTCCAAAAATAGTGCTCAAACAGGGACTAAAAGATCATCTGGTGTAAAAGTTCAATTATGTTGTGCAGCTTGCATTTTCTCCAACTTAAATATTTTATACATAATGTCTAAAATTTGATTGATATAGACACGTAAGATTTATTTATTTACTACTATATCTAACTAAGCCTGGTTGATTCAAGAATATTTTTCATGAAAGATGGAAATTAAATTTCATTTTCATATTTTTTCATGTTTGATTGATTAAATTTTCTATGGAATTGGTTTTTCACATTTTCTTTGTTTTACATATTTTCTTGGTTTTTGAGGAAAAACTTTTCTCATGGGTTTAGTGGGAAAAACTTTTCTGGGCAACCATTTTTTTTTTTTTTTTTAACAATGGAAACAAACTTTACTCCCAATTGTAACAAATTCTATCCCTTTAATGGGCAATTTTCATGGAAAAAAGCCAAACAAACACCAAAATATCCAAAATTTCAATATTTTTCAGGTGAAAAATTATACAAATCAGACACAATTAATTGACAATTCCCAGTAAAACAAGTTTTAGACAATTCAATTCCCTGAAATTCATTTTCTTTTCACCAAATCTCATTTTTGCAATAAAACGAACCCTAATTTATGGTGAGTAAGATAAAACATGTCTATCACTGATGTGGCAACAACCCTACCTTGAATTGTCAAAAATTATAGGTCTAGTGATGTGTAAGATTACTCCTACCCATAATGGATAAGAGATCATTTGTGTATCTTTCAAAATTAATAACTAAAACATAGTATCCATCAAAAATAATTAAGGTCATGTTTGATGGCCATTTTTCTTTAAAAAAACAATGTTTTGAATAATGATTTTTAAGAAAATTTGTGTTTAAAATTTAAAAAAATTTGAGTTTTTGTGCAGAATAGTTTATTTTATGAATGTATGATTAAAATGAAAACGTAAAAAAAAATGAGTTTTTTAAATTAAGGTTGTCAAAGAGGGCCAAAACAAAAATATTTGTTGTCTTGCGTGTGTAACATAAGCTAGCAACCATAAATTTGCAAACAGACCTGAATCCTGTATGACCTTCACCTACTTGTTGATAGGCCATTTAAGACACTGTCTGCTCAAGGACTGGGCATACAGTGTACTACTCTACACAGCATGGTGTGAGAGTTCAGTGAATTCATGGCTATCAAAGAATTTTCAGCCTAATGACCAAAAATATTTACAGAGAAAAGAGTTGTACTCTCTCAGTTAAAAAAGTGAGTGTTAATTTTTTTTTCTGGGTCAATAATAGGATTAGGATAATCTTGAAATGATAAGTCTTTAATGAGAAGACTTTAGGTTCACTATGGTCCTAATTAATCAACGGGGCGAGTGACAGAAGTGTAACATTTCTCTGAAACCCATTTGATGCACTTTAAAATGGAAAGAATGTATTTTTTTGGGCGATGTAATGATGAATATATGGTTGAAAAAAAAATTATTGATGTAATAAAAAATATTATTCCATCCGTCCCAATTATATAGGTCGAGTTTCATTTTTATCCCAAATATATATGCATGTTTCCTTATGTAAAATATTTTATTGTGTTCATTTACCAATATACCCTTATTAGATTTTCCTCACTTAATTTGTCAACTTCTTGAAATCATTTAAATACACACATTTCGCACTTCTTGAAACATGGAATAACTCTCATCTCTTCTTCTTCTTCTTCAAATTCTTTATTAATTCCAAAAATAATTTAGTTTTACATACTAAAAATTAAGTATGAGTAAATTATGAAAGATCCTAACAAAAATTAATTTTCCAATTACATTAAAGAAACTTTCTTAATCTGTGTGAAAAACAAAATAAGCCTATATAATTGGGACGAATAGAGTATTTTATTGAAAAACGTGTGGTTGAAAACGAGTAGAAAAATGAAAATGAAAATTAAAATGTGGCTCAAACGGGGGCTCAATAAAGTTCCAATTACATGAAAATTTAAACAAAATTATTACCAACGTTGACGTGGTTGAACATGATTGATTTGTGTTTTTTTTCCCTCATCTTTCAATGGTGCCCCACCAAGTATTGTATGTCAAAAAATTTTATCAAAAAAATCTGTACTTATAGCATGATTGTTCTCTTTTCACGATGTAAGAGTCTAATTATACAATCATATATACCGTTGTAATTTATAGTGGGATCCTATTTGGTTTAGTTAAAAAATTGAATTAATATTAACAATTAATTTTAATCACAAATTTAATAGAATCTACAATTTCTCAATCATATATTTCAGCAACTTCTATCAAATTTTATTAAAAATTCTTTTGTCGTCTAAAATGGGTTATATTTGGTTCATGAATGAACATTATTTATCATTTTAATTTTTAATTTTTACAAAAGGAAAAGAAGCTAAGATCCAATATGTCTAAGACAAATTAATTCTGATTTTGTATTGCCTCTTTCTCATGTCATTTATATGGGCTGTACTAATTTAGTAGCACGTTAAAAATTAAGTCCTTGACTCCATTTTTGAAAATTATATATTTTTTTCTCAAATTAATTTTCAACGGCACATTCCATGAGATTCACATGTTTTATCAAATTTTAAATCATGTTATATCAAGTTTTACTAAAGTACAAATTTTTGATTTTTAATAAAATCAAACATGGCCTAATGTGGTCGGCCCAAGAAGTCTCAAAGCCATTTGTTGTAAATGACTCCCATGCTTACCCATAATTGTTACTTGACCTTGTAGCAACTATAGGAAGTCCATTTTGTCCCAATTTAACAAGAGACTTCAAAACAATGTTCACCCTAAGAGTAATGATTTGCATTTCTATTGGAGTTGCAATTTTAATCTGACTGACTCTAGATGATGGGCTAAATGTGATGTGAAATTAAATGAATTATTTAATTTTCCTTATCATTTAATGTCACGTTGATGCTATATATATAGGTTGATATTGCAATCCCAATGAGGTTAGATAACATTGCTCTCACCTTAATATTATTTAGCATCTGTTCATTTCTTATTAAAATGCCCATTCTCATTTTTTTACTCATTTTTAACCACATATTCGTCAATAAAATAATATTTTCAATCACATCAATAACTTTTTTTCTTTTTCAATCACACATTCTCAATCAATCTACTATTCCAAAATACATTCTTTCAAAATAATGTAACTCAAACACACCCTTATATAAGAGATAATTCAAAATTCGAATTTTGCTACTTGTACATAAAAAAATATATTTAATGGATTACTTAATATGATGTAGAGGAAAAAAACTGGATGAAAAAATTAATCGTGTTAACATTGACAAATGATAAATGTCACGTAACATTATGTTATATGTAATTCATTAGGTAAATTTTGATATACATTTTGCGAAATTCTTAAAGTTCACCCTTCCTGTTGGGAAAATTGACAGGTAAGCATGATGAATTAGTCAAAATTAGGAATAGTCAAATAATACAGAGGCAGTTGCTCGTATTTCACCTCTGGCTGTCAGATATCAGAAGCCCATTTAAGTGTGAATACCTTATTTTTCGGCTATTTAATTTTGCATCACTGCAAGTTTTTCAATGTCAACAAGAAGTCAGGAAATTGGAATGCGAAAAGACTGAGATATGCTTTCACCTCATCTCATTATTGGATGTGCATAAAAAAATTAAAAATAGAATAATGTTATTTACAGTCGTTTACTATTGTAATCGTCTATCGTGATATACATGTGTCAATTAATAATTTTATGCATAAGCCAGTAAAAAATAATCGCATTAATATATCAAATCACTAACTGTCACATATATATCACGTATGACGACTACGATAGTGAGCGACTCGAAAAAGTATTAAGTTCTAGTATTGCTAATTCTACTGTATATAAAAGATAAGTTTTACTTAATATGGTGTTTGGTGCAAATTAATTAGAGTAGCTTGATAAGTCTATAAATAAGGTCCTAAAATATCAATATGTGGTAGTTCTTTTGACAAAATATATCCTAAATTATTTGTTTACATTTGGAGGTATTTGATAAGTGTACTTTGTACACTTATTTATGATCCTAAAATATCGATATTTGGTAGTTCTATAGACAAAATATATCCTAAATTATTGTATTTTTTGTTATATAGGTAAAATTCAATAGTTGAACCAAGAATCGAAAAAAAGAAGCGAAAATTGGTGAAAATGGCAAAATTCAAAGTCTGAGTACCAAATTGAAAATATTCAATAGTTGATTTGGACCAAAAGATGATACTTGAAATATTTTTATAAGACAATTGGATGGAATTAGAACTCAAAAAGGAATGAAATATGATAAAAAATCAATTTCCAATCGCACAAGTTATATTCCAGATTTCTAGTCGAAGATTGAAATCGATTTTTGGCACAATAAACGTCCGAATTGAAAAAATCATACTTCTGTAAAGTTGTATCTCTTCGAGTTAGCTTTCCAATGCACTATGAATCGTATCAATTGGATATCGGAAGAGGAAGTTATAGTCAAAATATTGACTGCTGTGCGAGACCAAAAAATTCGCTCGCGAATGGAACCTTCCTTATTTTATTTGAACTCTTTTGGAAGTCAATTTGGATGTGATTCTCAACCAATGTTTGGCTCCTACAAATAGAGTCCAGCAGAATACATATGGGAGACCTCTTATGTACATATTATACTCCAATATTCATAAATTATTATCAACAAAGAAGGAAAATTTATAGTTTTGTGAGAGAATTGAAGATGATTTACAAGAATTTAATCAAATGAAAATTCAAACTTGATTTTTGGGTAAAGAAGAGAAGGCACAAGTGAAGATTCATTAAGAAATCATTGAAAAGATTCACGATTTCAAGATTCATCTTCATCTTCTCAATTTATCAAACATTCGAGTTATGCCTTTTCAATTAAATATGATTTATTGTAAGTTCAATATGCTAAGCTATTTTTATACATTGTTAGGATGAGATGAACCCCGGTTACGATATTTTTAGTTCTTAATTAATTAATTAAACTTTAATTTGATTTGATTTATGGATGTTTATTATCATTTTTTCGTTTTTTCAATTGATTGATCAACAATTGAATTGTTAGTAGATTTTATTGTTATCGAGAGAGACAATAGGGTTTAAGCACAATATAATAAATATTATAAGATTCGATAGAGGATACAGATATAAATCTATGCTTTATATGATTTCACTATGTGTTCTAATATTTGTTAATGCATTTGTCATGTTTGTATCTTTCATCGAGATATATAAATGCCACATGAGAGAAATATATTTGATCGCTATCAAGAGAGACTTTCAATTAAATTAGGAACATTGACCAATATGAATGATTTCAAATTGTCACTTTAATTATTACATTAAAAATTGAATAATAAGAGGGATTCGACATCTTAGCAATGCATTTCACATATTTGAAAAATATATTTACTTGCTTTCATTTGTTTAGTTGATAATTTAGGGATTAGTATAAAAAAATCACAAAATGTGTTTGTTATTCGATTAAAGTTGAAATTAATTTTAACTCGATTAAACAAGTATATTGCTTGTGGATTCGACACTTTATTCACTACTTTATTACTTATTCACGATCTCTTTCACTTGCGAAAAATTAAACGATCAAATTTTTTGCGCCATTGCCGGGAACTATTGTATTTAATTAGTTTTAATTAATTTTAGCTTTAATTTGAATTTTTGTTGCTTATTTATTTTTAATTTAATTAATTTTTGCTTTAAATTTTTTTTTGTTATTTACTTTTTTTTTTGTTTTCCTTTTTATATTGTTTAACTAGCCACTACAGTTTTAATCTATCTTGTGTTGGTATTCTCTCTTTGTACTTTTCATATATTTATCCATGATTCTGACATTGGTAAAATAATAAAATTGTTAAAATGACAAATCTCTACATAAATTGTCGAGATATGCTTGGAGGATATCCAAGTTTCCAAGTTGTGAAAATTGTTACGCGATTCGTTGTACTGAAAAATGCTTGTTCTCTTACACTAGTTTACACACGCCAAAACTTATGAGATTTCAAAAATATTTGATGTGTAGAAAACAAGCAATAGAAAAATCTAATGAAGAGTGCATGCTCGCGGGAGATTTTGTACCAGACGATTCGGATGAGGACATCAAACTTGTGGGAGGTGGTTCTACCCTATTGAACGAGAAGGTACTTGCAAAGTATTTTAAAGAACTTGTCAAGTTGGATGAAAATGATTTGCTTATGGGAGATTGTATGTACTGGGAAGGATTTCAACAATGGGGTACAATTTATTCGAATGAGTCAACAAGACCGACTTCTCATTGTCTGTAGATCTAGATTGTGTACTAATCATTCAACCCGAAGATATATCGACTATGGAAGAAGGGATTAAAGAGAATGATGAATTGATCACAATGGAATCAAATGAGGATTTGGTAATCAATGAGAATGAAATCAACTCACATTTTTCCAACTTTAATGATTATCCAAAAATTGATTTTGTGATTAAGCCCGATATAGGAGTGGAAGTCTACATAGTTGAAATTGAATCAAATGAAATCATATTACATCGAAAATGGTAAGGTAGAAGTTTGGAGACTAAATGAAAAATTGATCAAAACCAAACGAAAGAAAATAGGCAAGGCGTCCAAAGCCTTCTTTAGGTGCCCGTGACCCAATTGTCAAAGTTGAGCTAAAGATTATATAAAAAAGCACTTGTTGAGAGACAACCCAATTTTCTAACCTATTATTTTACTTTCTGTATCGCATTGCATATATATTTATTTTGATTATTATTTTGTATTAGACTTAGACACGTTTCAATTCATAGGGTTTCACCATCCTATCATGTTTTCCTTTAGTCCATTGAATTTGTTATTGGTTATTTCGATAGTTTATGCTAAGTAACACATGTTCAAGGTTATTTGATCTATAATGTTTGACTTGACCGCCATGCATGAACATGACGTCGAGGAATATTCAAATCAACATAGACCAATGGGAAAGTATGATGAAAAAAATTGTCTAGCCATCACACAAAAGTGCCTCATATCTTCAACAAAAAAATTCAAGGAGTACCTTCTTCATTTTCTTCCCCGTTCCCTTATATTATTCTTTATGTTTTAAGACATTGAGGATGATATCAGTTTTAATTTTGGGAGTGGGAAAAACTTTGAGTTTTTATTTTTAGTACATTTTTCAGTGTTTGTTTTTGCTTTAGTATATATATTAAAAAATAAAAATATATATATATTTTCTTGATTTAGTTTGTGTGCTTGTGTGTTAGATAGTTTGACCGACAATAATGATTAAATTTGAGATTTGGTATTGATTTATGAACTAGGGATATGATGCATGCTAAATTGATTGAGACTTAACCTTGCAAAACTTGATATTATACGTGCACTAGAATTAAGTTGGACAACATGATGTTATGAGTTGATTCATATGTGGATAGGTTAATAGATTGAATATAGATGATTTATCCAAACCATAATAAATTACTTATCCTTAGACTAAATTTAGCACAGTTTGAGATTAATTTTGCCATTGTAGGAAAATATGGATGTGAACAAGGATTTTATGTGTAAAAACTTTTGTATGGATTGTTTTAGATTAACGGGATAAAATTTGGCGAAAATCTTAAGTTGGAGGCCGGTTTGCTTGAATAAGTGTTTAATAAAGGGCATTGCACGCAAGGACGTAGCCAAGATTTCAATTTAGGGGGGCGAAAATACGGGGGGTGAACCCCCCTCCCGGCCCCCCGAATTATTATTTTTTAACTAGAAAAAGATTGAAAACGACGATTTTGAGTACCAAAATAGGCAAGTTAGATTGACTAACCAAAAAGACAATCAGTTTGTCGATACAAAAATAATATGTTCATCTATGTGTCTAACGCTATACAAATTGAAAATA
>CAIGRO010210496.1:0-17738 GCA_903798355.1 Fraxinus baroniana | reverse complement strand
ATCAAGATAGTTAAAAAAAAATTGTAGAAAAAAAAATTATATTAATTGGATTAATTGGAAAAACAGGAAAAAAATTATATTTTTTCATTAATAATGAAGACTTTTTACCAACGGATATTCCGTTGACAATTACAAGATTTTTAGCAACGAAATTCCGTTGGCAATAAAAAACTTTTACCAACGGCATTTCTGTTGGAAATGAGGAGGTTTTTATCAACGAAAATTTCGTTGGTAAATGGAAAGATGTTTACCCACGGAATTCAGTTGGTAAAAGTAATATACTATCATGCACCCTCAAATTAGTAACAGATTTTCTTTCCGTTGGTAAAGAATATTAACAACGGATATCGCGACTTTAGGCACGGAAATATCCGTGCCTAAAGCCATGTTTTTTAGTAGTGAAAAATCCAATTAAAATTGAAAATATGACGGTTATTGGGTCCCACCCGTCTAATAAAAGTCAACAATAACGATTAGTTTTTCAATTTTAATCCGATTTTAATCTCTACCAAACAGACTCTAATAATTTTTTTTCTAATATCAGAGGTTATTTTGGAGACCAAAAAAGGTCACATAAAAATTTAAATTATAATATAAATTATTGGTTGTATATCTTTTTTCATACCATATATCAATGTAAAAAAGAAAATGTTCAATAATCAATATCTTTCCTAATTAACAAATTTTTCATCTCCTAAAATATTAATCATAATCAAGAGAACTACATGTAATATAAAAAAGGTTGAACCCAACCTTGAGGGCCCCCACCGACCCTGCCCTGGACCATCGTGGAGGAAGTAAATCGCAAGATGTGCCTCCCAAGAGCCAGGGTGGAAAGCTTATGGATAAACTTGGGCTATTAACCTCATGGTAAATCCCGTTTGCAACAAAGTCAATTCCACCTTTGCAGAGAATCGAACTCTGCACACTACCGCGCTGAGCCCTAACCGTTCCTGCCCTTTGCCACTGGGAGATTTGCCCTGGGGGAAACTACATGTAATATAATCTCACGTTCGTGATTACTCTTTGACTTATAAAATGTAGATCCACAAATAAACTACGAAATGCAATAGAGAAAAAAAATCAATAATCAAAAGTTTTATTAGTGATACAAATTTCGTGTGATTTGGTATTTGATTGATTGGAGGAAGTCTAATTAACTTGGGTTTGTAAAGTCCTAAGGTGTGGAGATCAAATTTTCATAATAATTAGGAGTTTGACTTGAAGAACTAACGGCATGTTTTAAAACTTCAAATCCGAGAAACAGGCACTACGGCGGCAAGGAGAGGAGCCGCAGCGCCAAGAGGAAGAGAAAGGCAGAAACCCCAGCGCTGCGACGTCGGGTCCCTTGTTGGCGAAAAATGTAACGGGCATCGCGACGCCCCGGTGGGGTGATGCTTTCCATGATTTTCCCCTTTTTCGGATTTTTCGACTTCTTCTCAATCTTGAACTCCAATAAGATGGTTTATATATATTTCCACATTGTATCTCTATATTGGAACATTTTCATATATTATTTTTTACATCTTCAACAGCATATTGACAAATTGAGAGTTTAGATTTCAATTGATATTATTGGAATCTTAATTTTGTAAACACATAACTTTTGATTATAGTGAATTGTTCTCATCTGACCGTAGTTTTTTCTCGAATTGAATTTCCATGTAAATTCTCGTGTTCTTGTTTTCTTCTTCATTATTTCATTATTTTCATTATCTTGCGATCCGTTTCATAACAGAATTATTGTCTCAACTTTGTTTTTTTTAATTCAAACCACCATATAGTGGTGTATTTATTAAAATGAAGTGAAACCATTGAAGCAAAGGGAGTGGAACAAAGCCGAGACCTCTCAACAAGTAAAACAGACACAAAACACTCCTAAATCAGTTCAATTAGTCTAGTCGAAATAAATTAGGAGTAGACGCAAAAAAGGTTAATATCAGATAGCAAGCAAATTAATAAAAAGTATTTCAATAAGTAATAATGTTGGCATTGGCAACCCTTTATGAGACCAAACTCCTACTAATTTTGGGTCCACATGCTTTAACTTAGTCCCAATCACAAGTCTTAAAAGCATCAATTTTTAGATGGCAAAATCGAAACACGTGGACATCAAATCTCACTTCACAAGCATGAGAACAATATCTTTTTATCTATACACTTGAGGCCTACTTGAACTGTTTGGGATGGGTATTATGATTGTTTTATACAATTCATGAGATTTGTATTAGACTTTTTTATACCAAAAGTGAAGCTTAGAAGAGAGGGTTGCCGGGATTGTGGGAATGGGAATCCACATGGATGCTCATACTTAAAAAGATTCAAGGGAATGACTTAATACATGAGTGAGTGTAGCCATGTCTATGAGTCGAGTCGAAACTCGAGCTCGGCTCAAACAAAACAAGTCTGAACTTTATTAGGCCCGAGCCGAGCCAGCTAAGTTTTTAATTTTTCGTGTCAAATCTAATTTTTTCTTATTTTTAAATTTTTTTTTTTTTGGTAGCAAGCACTCAAGCAGCTATTTAGCAAGCAGGCAGATGCATGTTACTTTTACTTTTTTTTTTTTTCGGGCAGGCAGTACGGATAGGACTTTTTTCGGGCCAAGCCCAGACCGTCTGAGCCGACGAGCTTTTTTGACATGGCTAAGTGCGCGTGTGTGGGCGTGGGTGTGAGGGTGGGGTGTGGGGGATTAAGGTTTCCGTGTGAGTCTAGAAGATTTCAATTGACTATTTTGATGTCTTTGACGAACGGTCGATGTAGATGGTGATACAACAATAATTTATGGAAGAATAAATACATGAATTTTCAATATCAATTATGCCCAAAAGATGTATTTGCATTAATTATCATAAAAGATATCAGTTCTCGATGTCATATTATAATTGTGTAGATTATTTACATTATATTTCAACGGTAGATTAAACCGTTTAGGTCTGAAAAATTTCAATTGATATTATCGAGTGAGAGGGTTTTCTTACTATATAATTTGTTTTCCTGAAACTAGACAAATATTTAAAAACTCGCCAAAAGGGGAAGTCCCATTTCCAATAAAGAGATGTAAATAATATTCAATTTTAGATGAAAAATATAAACAAATAAATATATACATGTAAATATAGATACTCTTACGATATATTTGCCTAAGCTTAAAAGTAAATCATATTTACTTTTCAAGTACATATCTACTCTTTTCTAATTTGGGATTAAAGAATTATGTATTTTGATGGTAATTGTGAGAGTTAATTTCAACCAAAAAAATAACCTAAACAACTTATTTTTTAGGTTAATCAAGACAAAATAATTTACTTTTTCAATTGAATTACTTAAAAGTAAAACGTTCAAGCTTTGTGAAAAATGCACTTAACATCCACATGGGTGGAGCGTCAAATACTCTCTTTGGAGTAAAGGGTTGTCACGTTTGTAATATAAAATAATTATTTTAATATTGAGAATAAATAAATGGTAGATTTTGTGTTGGTCTAACTGCCAGCAAAATATTAAATGTAAACAAGTTGGCATGTAAGTTACTGAATTGCATCGATTTGATATAGGAAGTACGATTTTTATATTATGATATTCAATATGTGGATAAAGAATTGTTGTATAATTGAATTTTTTTAATACCTTATTTTATACACAAATTATCTTGAACTGCACCAAATTATGTAGAAATTAATTTTCACGTGCTCGTGTTGATGACATATTTGTCAAATCATCCTATCTAAGAGGTAATGTCGATATATTTGTTGAATCATTATGTCTAAGAAGTAATATCATTAATAAAGAAATATATTTGATTAATATAATTTTCAATATGATTAGCTAGGAGCATGCTGAAATTATTTTTCATCAAGACCCTGTTAGTGGTCTGATTATTTAATTGTTAAACAACATAAATATTTATTACTTATTATTTCAAAAAAAAAAATTCAATTAATAATTTAAAATATTAAACAATAAAAATATTAGCAAATTTAAAAATCAATTGAATCATGTGTGGACCCAATTGAATCAGGACGTAAAATGATAGCACCAACTTATTAATATTCAATTTTAGTAGCATATGTGTACTGGTAGTACAATATATTTGATTTGTTCGGTAGTGATTAAAATTGAAAAATTAGTCGTTATTGTTGACTTTTATTAGACGAGTAGTACTCAATAATGATTATATTTTCAATTATATGTTGTGGCAGTAGAACATGTTTGGTAGAACTCAAAATTCGATTAAAATTGAAAATATAGTCGTTATTGGATCTCACTCGTCTAATAAAAATCAACAATAACGGCTCATTTTTCAATTTTAATATCTACCAAACACACTCATAAAATAGTGAGAAAATTAATATTATATTTTTTTTTTCTTGTCTTATACTGCTTAATAGTGCATTTTAAATGAATATTATATTCGGCAATTGATACTCGTGTAGGCATGGGCCCTTGTATCACAAGGCAAATGCAGATAGCATTCATATGATCATGTCTGCAGGCTAAATCTAGATTCATTATCTAATTTTGTAGCACTTTGGAGAATTTATTTTATTTTATTTATTTATTTATTTTTTTTAAATCTCTGAGTTCAAACGTGGCAAGCTTACATTGGCAGCTAGCCCAAATATTCAGACCCGACGCAAATTACCTTTCTAGACCACTCGAGCTTGGACCTGATCAAATAAGGGCGAGTTATTCAAAATTTGCATCTTCATCCAACTTTACACGTCTACATGTTGTAAGGAATGATTTGAAGTTTTATTCTAAAAAGGTTAACCATACGTGTGGGAGTTAAATCACTTTATAAACCTATTACGTACATGTCTCGTGTATAATTTATGTGGAATTTTGTTCGCACCTTCTCAACAATTCTCCCTTTGAATGAAATACCACATCATCCCTTCAAGCGGTGGTTTATCTGCTAAGGAAAGGACTATATGTTCTGTAAGACCTAATTCTTCTATTGCGTCAAGGTCAAGGTCACGGTCTTACGTTAGCACAATTGTATGGAGAATTTTGTCCGATCATCACAATTCAATTCAAGTCCACTATCTTTGTTCGACTACATCCATCTATAAATGAATGAAAACAATTGACTCCCTACGTAACAACATACCTAAATTTTCGCATCATCACCAAATTCAAATTCTAGATGGAAAACAACTCAATGAAGCACTAACAAATGAGTCCCCACAGCTTGCAATTTCTTCTGTAGGTGAAGCATTTTCCATCATGCTCCCCTATCATTTCAAACTTCAATTATCCAACATTACATGTGCATACACATACTATCAATCTTGAATGCCTTGTCTATCTACCTTTTATATTCAAAGTTTTATTATCATCTAGACAATGAGTAATGCAATTCAAAATATGAATAGCTATAGAAAGAAAAGAATCATTTTAATCATGAATGATTGTACGTCCTTTTAACGTTTTTAATAAAGTGAAATCAAGTAAGATTGTCTGGAACGAATAAATAGACAAATCGGAAGTGACAACGTACCTAAAAGTCTAAAATGAATCTTAGAAAGCAAGAGTCAAATTTGCATGATCGGAATTTGAGGATGTTTGGTGAGTAATGGGGCAGGGAACAATATTTTCGCATTCTAATAATTGGAAATTACAGGACAAAATAAATGGTCTGTTTTTCCAAATTTGTGGAAAGTGATAATGACATTGACTAACTGAACAAGCCAAGAATATATTAATTGTGGATCTATTCTGTGACTGGATTTAATTCAAAGAACATCTAGGCATGCATGCCTACAAAACCATGGTCTCAATGTCTTCTCTACAAATTGAATTTTTGCAAAATTGATAAGTAAATTATATCAAAATAAGTTTTTTTTTTTTTTTTAAAGTAAGTTGTTATTTATTAAATTGTTCCTTCAAAAAACTCCAATCAATGAATGAATCAATTTTGTAATTTTTATATTAATTATTCAGATTTATATAACCTAAATATCTAATCGACATCATCCAAACAGCTAATCAAGAAGGATTTTTTTTTTCTTAAAAAACTGGTTGTTAATCAATTTTGTTTTGTAGTTCCTTAGAAGTGTTTGTGTAACGACCCGAGTTCCACTTAACGGGCTGTCCCGACNGCTAATCAAGAAGGATTTTTTTTTTCTTAAAAAACTGGTTGTTAATCAATTTTGTTTTGTAGTTCCTTAGAAGTGTTTGTGTAACGACCCGAGTTCCACTTAACGGGCTGTCCCGACCGTTAGATTGACGACGTACTGTCCCCATTGTACCAACAAGTGCCTTTTCAGCCTGCTTTGTCCTCACTCGCACGCTCCCCGAGAAAACTTCCCAATGGGTCACCCATCATGAAATTGCTCCAAGCCAAGCACGCTTAACTGTGAAGTTTCCAACGATGGAATTCCGGAAAAGAAGGTGCACTTCGTTGGTATGAGTAATACCTATCAAATCTCTTAAGCTTTCGTGGTTGGGAGTATTACAGTTTGAGCGGGCACATACCTTATAAAAAAATAAAATCCTATAGTTTTTTGTAGAATTATTATTATTATTATGGTGGTATTAAAAAAGCAACAGATGTATAGAAGCAGCAATAACAAGAAAAACAATAAGGCTCTGTTTGATAGCCATGATTTTTCATGTCCATTTTCCAACTTTTGCACCTATTTGATAGCAAAAATTTCCTCGAATTTTTTTTTTCAAACTTTCCACATTTTCCACCTTTTGGAGGAAAACCCTTTCTTAGTGTTTTGATTGGAATTGATTTTCCAGGTTCTTAGATGTTTTTGTTTTTTTGACAATTGGAAAAAATTCTATCAACAATGGTAAAAAAAAAATTTCTCTTTAATAGACAATTTCCATGCAAAACAAAATCAAACGAATGATATTTGGTATGGTAATTTTTTTTACAATTGGAACAAATTCTAGACTTAATGGTAGAAAAATTATCACTTTCATAGACAATTTTCATAAAAAATGAAGCCAAACAAAACCAAATTTTTAATATTTTTCAGGTATAAAATTATACTAGACAAGGACAATTAATTATAATTTTCAATAAAATAATTTCTAAACAATTCAATTCCCTATAACATATTTTCTTTTCACACATTTTTTTACCCGCGCAATCAAACGAGCCTAAAAGCTAAAGTCAAATAAGTATCTCTTTTGAGTGCGATGCAATCATATTGTATTTGATGCCTTAAGCTTTATGCCTTTCTTTTTCTTCAGTCAATTGGTCCATCGAACAGAGAAAATCTAAAAAGCAATTCGGGATTCGTTCACGTGGTACTGAATAGAAATTTGATACGACGTTAAATAGGCAATTATTACTCTGTCAAATCAAACCTATCATAAAAATTAACAAATGTGTTGACATAATCTCACATGAAATTTTATTATTGGACTGTTTTAAACACAATCAACTTTTTTATCAAATCATCTACTGTCATTTCCAATTATGTCATTACGTCTATTAAATTTCTTATAGTAAAATCCTTAAATCAAGTTGGCGAAGAGGTGACACTTGTCAAAATGGCCCCATAGGAGAGCCCCTCAATTCTTTCATCAATTCTAAACAAGCCTTTCGGTGACGTGCTATGAGGTATATTTCTACTGAGTGTTTCTAGTCATGTCATTTGTTTTGCAGCAATTACTGTCAAAAAAAAATAAAAAAGGTCAAATATTTTGACAGCTGGAAATCATAATATCCCTCCAGTGGTGCTCTTGCTTTCAACATTAATGCAACGTGTCCACAATTTGTATGCATTACAAAATTAAATCTGTGCAAATACTGAGCTCTCCTCCAGTGGTGCTCTTGCTTTCAACATTGATTAATGCAACGTGTATGCATTACAAAATTACATCTGTACAAATACTGAGCTCTCCTCAGCAGGACACTGAGTTCAACATTATCCTCCTCAGAGGTTGATCGAAGTTACGTCTAATCAAGCTTTCCAAATGTTTGACCAATACTGTAGTGAAGAAGAGAATTCATTTTTATTTTTCTTATTAAATCCCGATTGAGCGACCTTATTATCTCATTAAAATGAAAAATATGATCGTCATCCATCACATCAACATTTAAATTCAAATTTTCAATCTCTTGTGTGGGCCCTAATAACGATTATATTTTTCATTTTCATTCTACAATAATTTAGTTCAAAATTCAAATAGGACCTAAGAATGTTCTAATTTCTAGAAATATAAAAGGGCGTTTTCACTCGTTCGCACGATACAACTTACTAAAAACGAACAATGTTATTATATACCAACATTCACTTGAGATATACAAACTTTGACGTGATAGTTGTTTATTGGATCATGCTAGAGGTACTCCATGGTTTACTATGTAGTAAATCATTTTGTACATATAGAATAATCCTTGTTGGGCCCGACACCCCTTCAATAGGTGCGCGTCAGTTGGACTTTAAGTAATTTATGTAGTAAATCATTTTGTACATATAAAATAATCCTTGTTTATTTGTGTTCAGATCAAACCATTAATTCTGGTCAAAATCCATTTAGTGAACTAACATAATTGGATGGGTACCTTAATTTAAACAAAAGTACACAAAACTCAATAAAGTACCTTTGTTGAGAGTTGAGTCATGTTATGAGTACAAAAAATTTGATGAAATCAACACTTGGCGCCTCCTTATTGGAGAGGCAGCTGTGCCACAACCGCCCCTTCAATAGGGAGGCGCCAAGTGTCGATTTTGCCAAAGATTTTGCATATCATTTTGTACAAGTAAATTAATCCTTTTTGAGATAAAAGTATAAATTGAATGGCTCAAATTTTACCAGACAATACACAATCATTACAAGATGAAATTCAACAATCCACTTAAAATCCAAACAAATTCAATTTACCCTTTTTCAAAATTAGAGCATCTATACGTGAAATGTTTATTAATATCGAATAGAATATGTAACATAGACTTAGGAGGGGGACTCAGCTTAACCTCAAATTAAAATTGCAATGAAATAATGCTTATTCTGTCCTAAGAAAGCGAATAAAATATAAAAACTAAAGATTTATACTTCATGCATCCTAATCATATTCTTCGTTATCATACGCCAAGTGTAGTATTTCTCTAGCTCTGATCGCTTACTCAAAAGATAAAAAGATGTCGCTATTTACCCTTCAGTCGCTCCTTACATCCAACAATTTGTTCTTAAACAAATTTCAATATGCAATACTCCACATATAAGGAAAAAAAATTCCCCCAATTAGATTTGTTATCAAACCCTTTTGATAAAGAATAATGATATTCATCCCCACTGGGGTTACAAACACGGTCTATATGGCGTTAATGTGACATTAAATGATATGTGAAATTAAGCCCCTGTTTGACACCCATTAATTTCTCATTCTCATTCTCATATTTCATTTCAACCACACATTCTCCTAATAAAATAATATTACACACAATCAAAAACTTTTCATCACTTTTCCACCACACATTTCTTACATTAATCACTATTCCAANTTCTCATTCTCATTCTCATATTTCATTTCAACCACACATTCTCCTAATAAAATAATATTACACACAAATCAAAAACTTTTCATCACTTTTCCACCACACATTTCTTACATCAATCACTATTCCAAAAATTATTTCTACTAAAAATGGGTTTCAAACATGGGCTTACTTTTCATTTAACCTATCATTTAGATTCACCTAAACTTTGTTTACATCTTCATTGAATATGAATAACATTACTCTTTGATAAAAGACAAATAAGCAAAGCAAGATCAATTATAAAGGCCAAAAATGGGCTGGATCACATTATGCATATGCACAGCTAGCTATATTTTTGTTCAAATTGGTGAAATATATGGGGACCAGTCAAAAGGACACCCTCCGACTACTATTAACTTAATGAAATGCAGTCAATTTTCATTGATTAATATCCTCATGAGCGACCCCTACGATGCCTTGACAAAAAAAGTTATCATTAACTGTGAGGCACAGGACCACCTACAGAAATTTGAATAGTAAAAACCCAACAAAATTTAAAGCATATAGATGCAACTTTTAACTTGTAATATATCCTTGTTTGACCCGCATTATTATCTCCTTACAATGAAAAATATGATCGTGACGTTATCCATCACATCAACATTTAAATTTAAATTTTTCTATCTCTTGTGTGGATTCCAATAACGACTATATTTTTCATTCTTATATTGTACAATAATTTGGTCCAACCATGAGCATAATTAGACAGAAAATAAGTTTTCAATCCAACAACATAGGGCACAGAGAGTTGAGATTCTTTTAGGTCACTTCAAGGCAAGAAGAGACACCCCATTCCAACCCTGACCCACCCCACCCACCTGTCATTTCAATAGAGGTAGGTACAGCACTTCATATATTACAGTAACAATTAGAGGTGAGTAAAGTTAAAAATAGTAAAATAAAGGCTGTGGATGAGAAACATGATAAGAAAGTCACGTCCGGGAATATTGAAGTAATATTTCGGAATTGTAGTCAATGAATGATGATAATGATTAGTACAAATAGAAAAACACAAGTTGGAGACATTAGTTTGACCCATTTTCAGTCAAAACTTCATTTTAAATTTTAAAATAATGATTCCATGAAAAATATGTTAATTAAAAAAAAATTGAATTTACGTAAAATATTATTTTATTAAAAAATATGTGATTGAAAAAAAAAGAGAAAAAATCTATTTTAAAAAAAATGAATACAAACAAGAATTATGATTTTGTGGCCAAGAAAAGAGCACAACGATTAACAAATATTTTGGGATAACAAAAAAATCTGTCAAACTCGATATCCCCGAATGAGACAGAGATTACCCGTTTAATCGAGTATTATGATTGGGTCGGGTACGGGTAACATGGGCCCCGCCCCATCGCATTTAATTTTTAATTTTTTTTTAATTTTTAAAACTCAATACTATAAATGAAAAACTTTACAAAATTTCATTAATTCTACTAGAAGATGACAACTAAGATTCTCTAAAAAAATATAACGAATGATAAAAGTCTTTGTTTTTCAAATATATTAGAATAATTAAACTTTTAAAAATAAATTTAAAAATAAAAAATATATTATTGTCTCACTTTAATGAATGCAGACAATAAAATGAATTATCAAAAACCTTTCCAAAAATATAAACGGGGACCGTCCCGCCCCACATTGCCTTAAGCGGGTAACAGGGCAGGGTGGTTGTCCCGACCATGATCTGCTACATTGCCATCCCTACAAATATCTGTGTTTTTAGAGAAGAAGCACGATGAAAGACATCCTTTCCCTGATTCATGAGAAAGATAAAGTTTGGGCCTTGGTTTGTCCATTTCCGTTCATCTTCCATCATATAGGCACCGGTCCAGAATTGATAATTCTGGATCTAGGATCCCAAGATCACTTTCATTTGGTAAAGAAGTGTCACGGTCCAAATGAGATGCAATAACCAAGGTAATACATTGAATCAAGCCTACAATAGTTCACTTCATTTGCGAAGCAATTTCGAACCCAAATCTTTGAAGACAGATAACATCTCAAATATTTATTTAAAAATAATAATAATAATAATATATATATATATATATATATATATATATGTGTGTGTGTGTGTGTGTGTGTGTGTGTGTGCGCGCGCGCGCGTGTGTGTGTTATAGAGAGCAATTTTAAATTTAGAGAATCAAAATTTTTATACACTTCAACAAACTCTCAATTTTGGTTCTTCATTTTGCTTTAATAAAAAAATATTTATTGATTTCTCTTCATATTTTATCAAACATAATTTTTATATGCCCATTGATCAATCAATTTAAATGTTATTTGAATATTTTAAGAAGTATATTGAAATATGTGATTTATTAATAAATGCAATCATAGTACAATAAAAATAAAGAGTGAGTTTAACTTTCTAAATTTTAGTGTTCTAAAAAACTCGTTTAAGAGACGCTTAGGCGCTTTTTTTTTTTTTCCCTAATTTCTAAACTGTCGTATTTTTTCTTTTTTACTATTTCATCTTCCCTAAACGCTCTTTATTAATTTTTTATTTTTTTCGAAAGTTCTTTTATTTGATTTTAATATATTAATTTTTTTTATTTAAAAAAACATTTATTTGACTTTAATTTCAAGTTTTTAAAAGATTTTATATGTACAAAAATAAAAAATGGCTTTATCCGATAAAGAGTTAAATAAAATTTAAAGTACGATGTTATCTACCTTATGATTTTGAGACTCAATATTTTGTTAAAAACTCCAAAAACATGTATAAAGTTCCTATAAATCTATTAAATATGACTTGTTTAGTTGAAAATCGAAACTATGAAAAATAGTTTAATTTTTAAATTTCAAAAATTTGAAAATGGTATAATTGACTAATTATAAGAATTATTAAATAAATATAGTATCTTACAATTTTAGATGTTTAGTATGTATTATTTTAATTATAAATGATTTTTTAGAATGATTAAAAAATTAAAAATAATATAGAAATAAGAAAATATTTTTTATGCGTAGACCTCGCATTGGCTCACTTAAATTTGTAAAGTTTAAAACTTCGACTCCACACCTAGTTACACTTTACGCTTTTTAGAACGTTGCTAAATTTGGAGAGTCAAACTCCCTCTCTATTTTAAAAAGTTAAAATAGAGTCTCTTGAAACTCATTTTTAAACATTAGTTCACTAAAATAAAGAGTATTTTATATTTAGAGAGTCTCCTGTAAATGCACTTAAAATGCTAAATCAATCATGAAGGGATTTTGCTCCCATGAGGCGCTAAGTAAGCCACGATATGCTTTTAGGCATAAGTTCAACATAAACGACAAAAATAATAGTAATCACATAGCAAGACCATTTATCTACAACTTGAAAAGACCATTTATCTACAACTTGAACTAACCATGAAACAAATGAGCCAACTATTCATGAATTTTGTTTGCTTTAACTTAAAAGAAAAGAAAGAAAGAACAATGCCTCTCGAGGCACATCCGAGTTGGTGGAACAATTGCATTGGTGGGCTCGCAACTCCAGCGTGGAGAATTCGATTCCTGAAAGGCACGAGTCTTGGAAGGGGAATTTTTCTCAAAGGCAAGGCAATGACTGGAAGACAGTGAGGAGAGCTCTCTTGGGAGTCAGGAATATAAGCGGTGCAGAAACCTGGGAGCCATAAGGGCATAACCCGCGATTTACCTCCTCGAGTCCCTGAGGGGTCGGTGGCTAGAGGTCTAGGAATTAGTCTGGCTAAACTGGGAAATAAAAAAAAAAAACTGTGAGAAAACTACAAAAGAAAGAAAAGACTAAAAGAGTGAAGATATGTGTCACAGGTGGTGACTGTTCACTACTAAAAAGTTGTAACTTCTCTTGGGAGGGGGGTTTACCACATTTTCAGTTGTAGGATGCTAGGGCACATAAGACAAACAGAAAAGGCTGAAATTGCCAGTAATAAAAAGTACGAAAATGTTAACACCAATGAGCACACAGTTCAGTCTCCTCGAAGCTTATGCCTTAAGGTGTGTGCAATATGTAGAGGCTTAAGCCTCAACAAGTGGCACTCAAAATATAAGCTTCCAAGACATTATGGAGGCCCCATTAGGCATAAACCTCGGGTGCTTTTTTAAAACAAGCTTCAGAACTAAACATGCCTCAACAACTCTTGGTTAGGAAGTACAGAAAAGAAAGAGATGCGGACACGTGATTTTTATTTTTTTTCGAAAACTAAGATGTAACACTTAAATTAAAATAATATTTTAACGTAGAGCAAATGCAATATTGTATATTTGTTGTATTGAAGTAAGTATGAAACATACTTAACATTAAGCCCGAGTTTGACTATTTTTAAATTAAATTTTTTTATTTCTCATACTCATTTTCAATTATACAATAAAAAAATTTACATGTAAATTCAAAAATTTTCCTTACTTTTCAATCACGCGTTCTCAATAAAATCATTATTCCAAAACATCATTTCCCCGAATTTCTCTTATAATAGCCATCGGATAGGTGCTAAGTTTGATATATATTTTCTTAGCGATTGTTTGAAAGAGATTCTTGGGAAAAAAAAAAAATTTTTGGAGGTGTGGTTAAAAAGTATGGAAATGTTATTAGTTCACGCGAAAAATGATTTCTGTTTTGAGAATGTATAATTAAAAATAAGTTTGGGAATAAATGAATTGAAAAAATCTCTCCCAAACAAGCTTTTAGTAAGTTCAACAAAACTAAATTGAAACAAATTCTACCTTTCATACTTAGTTACATATCCGACATCTTCGTCATTACTAAAATATTACCACCTATATTCTAGTTTATAGAGATCAATTAACAATTTCAAGTACATCAACATCTTCACCATATCACCTCAAATATCACACGTCGGAGTTTATCTTTGTGAATATTGTATATTCTTCCTTAACAAGAGACGAAGATATGAATGAAGACAAAACTCTTGACAGATTTTGGAGCTATAATATTTTTAAGAGAATGCATAAAGGAATGAGTATAAAAGAGACATCCATCGCCGGAGAATTCGAGAAATTTGAGTAGTGAGAAGGGTAAGATGGGATGAAAGAGGGAGTAAAGATGGAGAAAGATGGCGGTGTCCAGGTTTATCAAGCGGTAGAGGATGGGAGATGGTGGTTTTGGTAGAAGTTTGGATTCCATAATTTTTGGTTCACTGAGAAACCTTATTCTGTTGGGAAAATCATTGCTCTTCTACACGAGAGGTTGGAGAAGAAATCAAATTTTGCAATCACTTCCACGTGAATGGGTGGGAGAAAAACTAGAAAACAAGTGACGAAGAACTTCAAAAAACCAGAAACAAGTGATCAACAACTTCAAATGAAGAATCAATAAGGCTTGAATACGATATCGATGTTCTCAAACGATATTTGCCCCCTCTCGATGAATTTAGTGCTTAAAGGATTTCCTGACAAATAGTTTGTGGGATTTATCAAGCCTTATAATAGAAATCTCTATATAAGTCTCAATCAACACATACAAAGGGGATTTTGAATAGGGGTGTCCAAAAGTCCCGAATCGAATCAAATCGAATCAAGTGGTTCTTCAAAAGTTAAATACTCGAACGGGTACCCGAATCTAAAATCGATGAGTTTGGGTCGGGTCTCGGGTCTAGACCAAGAATCGAAAAATCGAATAAGAACCGAAACTAAATAAATTTTTTTATTGAATTAATTAAATTATTTTATTTTTTCTAAATAAATTAACAAATTAATTAAATAAATCAGATCATTTTATAATTTTAATTTTAAAACTCATAATGCCCATTTTAAAGACAAGAAATAGTGGAGTGTAGGATCTATGTGCAATTTTTGTAAAGATTATGGACTTTCGCCATAATTATATGACTACATGACTATTTGAATTTACTCATTGAATTTAAAGTTTTCAAATGAGATAAAATTCTAGTACTATTTCTCTCTCTTGAAACTCTAAGCAATTTCCTTTTTTCACAACCGCACCGGTGCAACACTTCTAAATTATGTACTTATTTATGCATCTATTTAAGAATTATAAAAATTTTATTTTTATAATTGTCTTCAACTTCCATAATAGGGATCTTGTATGAATTTCTTTTCTAGGAGATGATTTTTTATTTATAATTCTTATATTATCTGTTGTCGTTTTCATTTTTTATTTTAAGGATAAATTTAGCCCCCGTTTGGTGCACATTATTTTCAAAAGAATGCATTTTTTTGGTTAATGTGATGGGGAATATGTGGTTGAAAAAGAAGGAAAAATTATTGATATGATGAAAAATATTATTTTATTGAAAAATGTTGTTCAACTTCCATAATAGGGATATGATATAAATTTCTTTTCTAGGAGAGGATTTTTTATTTATAATCCTTATGTTATGTGTTGTCGTTTTCATTTTTTATTTTAGGGATAAATTTAGCATAAATAAAACTTGGAATTATCATTAATTTAAGGAAACTGCAATGTAAAATTCTCTATTGAAACGTGTTTGGTCTGGTCATATTTTTCAATATACTTTATTGTTTGCAACTTGTGTTAGATCTAGTTTGGACGCTCAAATGGAAAACATGAATCAAAATGTTGAGAGGTCATAAATATGGAATCATTTCACTAAGGTACTTGGTAGAGAGAGCAAAATGTAATTATTGTATTTATATGCATTGAATTAATGTTATTCCACAGCTAGTTATTTATATATTTTTGAATTGAGCTACGTTAATTTGTAAAAGTTACGAATGAAATATCATTAGTTATATTTACGTAGTGTTGCCGTAAATGTTAAAAAAAATCTAATTATGGTACATAACTGAATCGAATCGAATCCGAACGGTTCCATAATTATATTTGGACCCGACGGTTCCATTTATTAATACCCGAAAATTTTGAAACCGAACCGATCCATAGACAGCCCTAATTTTGAATATGAAAAAAGAATCTATATTCTTTGATTTGGAATGAGGATTTTTATCTCAATATTGGTTTTAATAATGTTCCAATTATATCTTGTGTTGATTATGAGACATCTATATATAAGTTTCAACCAACACATATGAAATGGCGCCAAAAAATCTATGAAAAGATCACAACTTTTCATCAAAAAACCACCGAAATATTCAAATAAAAATTCTGTTCAACAACTCTTTTTTCTTTTTATACGACTGCATAGAACAATTCATTGTGGTTGCATAGAAGAAACACATGCTGGGGTTGAATCCCTGCACGGGTGTATGCGACCGCATACCCTTTGACCTATGTGATCCCATAGATCAAAGTTCTGGCTATCAATTTCTTTTTTTATTCCAAGTCCGAATTTATTTATTTTGAATAACAATTACAACAATTCCTCACTTATTCAAAATTCAATAAAATCTCATATTTAAGATGTACAATACTTATGTATAAGGATTAGATATCTTTCGATTTGACCATAGTGTAATTCAAATAAAATAAAGTTGGAATTATAGTTAGCATGAAAGCTTTGAACCAATTATTCTCTTTGACAATACCGGTAAGAACACACACATAAGTATTACGTGTTCTCAAGTTCTCAAGACTCGCTTGGCGTTGATATGACCTTGTACTCATCATTTTCGACAAACTTTTAAGAGAGAAGCTCTAACTCTATTGAGACTGCACCGCCTCGAAATTATTTAGGTGAATTTCTTCCATTATCTTTGTTGGTTTTAATGATACTTGTACCCCGTACTGATCTTCATTAATAGCTTAAAGCTCAACCATCATTTCAGTAACAACCAGCATTATAGGTTAATTGAGAATTTTATAATGTTGAAACTATTCATTTATCGAATGACTTATTATTACCTTTTGAATCCGTGAAATACTTTGTTAAGTAATAATAGGTCGAGTTGCCATTATTGGTGGATTTTTAGATTTAATAGTCTCAACCCTACTCTAAGTAGATATTACTAAATCTCTATTTTGAGATTTAGAGATCCATTACAGATGATTTAGTATCTCATCTAGGGCTGTAAATTGATCGAATATAGACCGAATCTGCATATATCCGATTCGAAATTAAAGAAATTAGGAAAAAAAAATAATAATAGTGGAATCAACCTTTATTTATTATTGTATTTTCAATTTTTTCTAATTCTTAAACGTGTTTAATAATTATAAAATTTTCAGCTTTTTTATTTTTTAAATTTGATGACTTTTTTTATTATAAATTTATTTATTTTAATCACAAATAATATGCCATAAAAATATTTTATCGACTCAATTATTTATAACAAATTGGATCTGATTGACCTATATCCATA
>CAIGRO010210494.1:0-23590 GCA_903798355.1 Fraxinus baroniana | reverse complement strand
GTAGAGCTCAAATTTTGGTCAAGCGGGTCGAGCCGAGCCCATGTGCTTAAGACTGTAGCATGTAGGCACGGATGGCTCGTTTGGAGAGCCCAAGAGCTAGATTGCCAAATTCAAGCCTAACTTGTTGTAATAAATATTTTTTCAAATAGTTTTTTTTTTTTAAAACTCTATCACGTTCTATTTATAATTTGTCGTAAAAATAATGTATTTATCATTTATTGTAAGAGTCTCGTGGCAAGCTCAAGCCAAAAGCGGGACCAACTACCACTTTTGGGCAGCAAGCCATGCCAATTTGACTCGTCGGCCTAAAAGCCTAAGCTCGTATAGGAAACGAGTCAATTCAAGCCTAGATTTTGGGCCCATAGGCCGGTTTAGATCGATTGATTTTCACCCCTACTATAATGTCCTTCGACCAAAGAACCTACCTAGCATCAAATACACACACAATGCCCCCAAGCACACATGCCCTATGCTTAGAATCACGATGGGCTAGCCATCTAACTCTCATACATAGGGGTGATAACAGCCCAAGCTGAGGTATGACTAACCGCCCAAGTTCAGCATGGCCCATTAAGCAATCTAGACTTTTCAATTTTCTATACAGAATTTAAAGAAGGGTAAAATTCATTTCTCCAATTTTTACTATATACTATTTCAAAAATATGAAAATAACTTATAGATTTCTAAAATCAGATATTTGACATATACATACACTGTATATATATATACACCTCCACCACTCCTACTGCTCCGGCGACTACGCCGATGATCGTTCCAACGAATTCTCCGATTATGGTGACCGTTTCGACGACTTCTCCGGAGACCTTTCCGACGACTGCTCCGATTTCAAGGAATATTCCGATGATCGTTCCGGCGACTATTCCGGTAAATGTGACCTGTATTTTTGAACCAAGACTCTACAAACACACGTGACATGTTAATATTGATTTGTGACCTATAAAAAATTACTGTGACTTGTGAACTCAAACAAAAGGGGTAAAATGGACTTTTGCCAATTTTGCCCTCCATTCATTTCCAAAATAAAAAATTATTGGGGACAATTGGCAATTTTGCCCTCCATTCATTTCCTATAAATTATTCACATGCTGTAACAAAAGGGGTAAAATGGACTTTTGACTTTGCCAAACCCATTACCATATGAAAATTTGCACAAAAGAAGCAGCTTTATCTCTTTGCAAGTAGGGACGTTGAGTTGATGGGAAAATTGATTTTTTTTTTTTTCCAAACTAGTACATCCAGACAGGCACTATATAAGAAGAGAGATGTTACTGAGCCAGGCTTAAAGTCAGGCTCAGGGACAGGCTCGAGGGCTAACTTACGAAGTCCAAGAGATTTACTTGCCGAGCTCGGCTCGACTGATGGGCTAATGCTAGAGCAAGCCAAGCTGCAAGCCACCTGCGTACGTCACCCCTACTTGTACATTTAGTTTGTCACATAGAACTTTTATTTCAACTTTCTTGGATCATAATTTACTTATTTTGATAATAATAATAATAATAATAATAATAATAACACCCAAGTGGTCATTGAACTGGACACTATGTCCAAGTGTCCATGGGATTTCATTTGGACAACCTCATTCCTGTTTAATTCAAACACAATTATTTGAATCAATATAAGTAATCAATGTTACGAGTGACTCAAATACATGATAAGTGCCCAATTTTTCTAAAAGGGTGACAGTGAAACATGAACTAAAATATTTTGTCTCCTCTGATACAATGCCAAATCAGTTAATTTAAAAGTCTAAAGTTAAAACAATTAGAGAGTGAACACGTTTATGTTATTAACTTGTCGACGCGAAAGAACATACTCTCAACACACTCTTTTCTGTTTTATTCAAGCACAATAAATCAGATCAATGAAAGTAATAAGCAACTTATAAGTAACTCAAAGGATGATTTGTACAAGATGCCTCACAAAAAAAATTGTATCTTTAAGGGAAAAATGGGAGACGCCTCGAATCAAACATACACAACAAAATCAGATTCTACACAAATATAATATATACTTGGGTTGAACTTTAGGCTCAAAAGATTAGCTCCTCACCATCATTATGATCTGGAAATGTAACACATCTGAAAACTTTGCACTTTGAACACAATATGCATCCAGTCTGCAGAGTTTGTTATAGCAGTTAATGTATATAGTTGTTTCATATTTTCGAAGAACACAAAACCAGACAACAACAACAACAACAAGAGAAACTATTTTTCTGATATAGACTATGGAATCATTCAATATTATTAAGAATATGTACGATAGAACAGTCACGCGTGTGATATGTGGTGTTAGGTTTGCACCAACGTTATGCCTCAAACCCTTTATCTTTTCACAATGGACGAACTTACTGGTCATATTCAAGATGAGAACCCTTGATGTATGATGAGGTTTTAATTGATGAGACTGAAAATGTGTAGTCGTATGTTAAAATTTTGAAGTACTTTAAATCTAAGGGAATGAAGTTGGGCAAAGGAAGAAAAGATACCAGCAATGCCACTTTAGTAATGGTATGAATAAGAATAAAAATGGAGTAGCTATAGAGGACTGTTTTGTTTGCAAAAGTGAGTGTTTTTGGTAGCCAGGTTTGCCTATCAACAAATCAATAAAGCTATTTGTACAAAGTTTGGTTACAAAAATTGGATTACAAAGTGTGTTGGCAAAATCCATACCTTTAATTTTAAATGATTTAAAATATTCTACACAAATATAATATATACTCGGGTTGAACTTTAGGCTCAAAAGATTAGCTCCTCACCATCATTATGATCTGGAAATGTAACACATCTGAAAACTTTACACTTTGAACACAATATGCATCCAGTCTGCAGAGTTTGTTATAGCAGTTAATATATATAGTTGTTTCATATTTTCGAAGAACACAAAACCAGACACAACAACAACAAGAGAAACTATTTTTCTGATATAGACTATGGAATCATTCGATATTATTAAGAATATGTACGATAGACCAGTCACGCGTGTGATATGTGGTGTTAGGTTTGCACCAACATTATGCCTCAAACCCTTATCTTTTCACAATGGACGAACTTACTGGTCATATTCAAGATGAGAACCCTTGATGTATGATGAGGTTTTAATTGATGAGACTAAATATGTGTAGTCGTATGTTAGAATTTTGAAGTACTTTAAATCTAAGGGAATGAAGTTGGGCAAAAGAAGAAAAGATACCAGCAATGCCACTTTAGTAATGGTATGAGTAAGAATAAAAATGGAGTAGCTATAGAGGACTGTTTTGTCTGCAAAAGTGAGTGTTTTTGGTAGCCAGATTTGACTATCAACAAATAATGAGTTCTGCTTAACAATGATTAGACTTTATGGTTCCAAGTTGTTGGGTTTCTAAATGACAAAAAGTATTTAAATTGAACATAGTGGAAATGGATGTGGCCATAATAAAAAGAGAATATATAACCACGAGTGGAGTGATAACAATGAGCTCAAAGGTCTAGTTCAAGTGGTAAGAGTGAAGTTTTACTATGTCAGTTATCTGAGTTGTGAGTTTTATTTGGGGAAGTATGGGTGAAGTTAAAATAAATGTGGGGTGACAATGATCAGGGAGAAAATTAAGGGACGAAGATTTAGGTGGTTGAGACACGTTTTGTGTAGATTTGAAGAAGTTTAAGAGAGACTCGATCTCAGTATAACCAGTCTAAAGAAGTGAAGAAAAATAATTGATATAGCTGACTCCAAATTTATTGGGAATTAAACTTTCTCTGTCATTGTATTGCAATCAGGATCAAAGAGAAACAATTCTAGATGCAATTTTATTAGATCTTAGCAAAAGACTGAGACTTCTACATTAACTTCTTAGATAAGGTCTCTAACATGCAATGTCTGTCAATGTAAACACACCCTATCAGCTCTGTTAAAATGTCATCTAGAACGATTTAAGTAAATGGTGAAAGAAGCGACATCTTACAGCTCTACATGCTGGGCAACGACGGTATATCCTATTGTTCTCAGCTTTAACGTTTGTCTTTTGCCCATTACAGAAGTCGCATAACAACCATCCTCTGCCATTGCAAGATTCACACATAATTCCAGAATCAACCTTTAAAATAAATAGTTTTAAGTGAAGTTAGAGTAACAGCATTGACAACAGAATTTACAAAAGCAGATTCATGTCAGCATAAAATTCTCTTAGATGTTATGAAGAATCAAGAAGGCACAAGTAAATATGTCCAGATGCGCCACAAAAATTTGTAACATACAGAATATAAATGATAGTTCAGTAATAAAAGAAATTCCAATATAATTTCAAAAAACAAAAAGGAAAAATATGAATATCAATTTGGTAAGCATACCTTTTAAAACATAATTCAAATATATCACTTTGAGATAAACGACTCTGGTTATTGATTTCTGTCAGCCAATTCAATTCTCATAAGCCCTTCTATATTTCATACAAATCATTTTGAGATCAAACAAATTTCAACTCCAATTTCTCCCCGAACTTGGTCCTTTTCTCTAGTTCTAAGAGATGCTTGTGAGAGCCTAAAATCGCTACTTTGATTTCAATCAAAACTAAAGCAACCTTCTACAGTACCAAATATTTCCTTTTAAATTTATCTCCTCTCAAGGTGAAAAGTTGAATGCAGTTCAATTATGGAAGTATTGGCTTGAAAAAAATGCGGCTGACTATAAAGAACTCATGTTCAGAGATCAGTCATTAAGCCTGCATACTAATTACTTTCTTCGTCTGAATTCCCAACGTGAGGCTAATAGTTTCTGATTACAACTAATAGGTTCATGATTAGAAAATGGGACAGCTAACTTAATGGCGAATATGCATGTTTACAAAGGAATTGAAGTTCATTGAAACAGTATATGCTCAAGTCACTACGACTTCTAAGTGTAAGTGTGTAACACATGATTTATTATAAGAGTAACAGAATAAAGGTTATATTAAATTAAAAGAATGGGATGACACATTCTTCACTTCATCTATATATAAAACCAGAGCAACCCATAACAAACAAGCATGAATAGTGCTGTCTTTTTTATGATTGATTACTGAGAAGGCCAAATGCTAATTCTGATATAATAAGCTTAAAGTACAACACCCATTGTGTAACAGAGGGGCGGATATCACATTCAGTTCTTGATAATTCTTACTCTCCATTAACGATTTATAGGCAAAAATAAATTGACATGATCCGCCCTAATGTGGTTCCTGATTGGAAATGGAAAGGTTTCTTTCCAGTCTCGTGATGACCCCGTTGCTCATAACTCAGAAATGGAAGCCATGTCACTTCTATATTCATTGCAGGAACAATTCATCAGTGCCTGAAAGTTTCTCCCTTTATTTTAAACACCGTTGTTCCATTCTTAAGCAAACCATCCATCCCGATGGTTTAATAACTGATTTTATTGTCAAACTATCTGACAATTTCGATGTTTTGAAGTGCATCATCCTTCATCTTTGCTGAGTTCTGATGGCTTGGATCCACTTCTAGATCCTAATTGCTCCCGGACTAACTCCCATAAACAAAAACATGAGAAACAAGAAGCCACACACAATTCGAGAATCAAGAGGCTAAGCAATCTGGGACATACAAAACTAGTCGCATTGACTATGAACAATTAAAAGAACTTCATTTCATGTTAATGATGGCATGAATGGTTGTTCATAGAAACTACTACTCATCAAAGCACACGGATTCTCTTCAAACTAAGTGCAGTGATATTCTACACTCCAACATTATTTGAAAATTTTAATTAATTATTTTCTTTCTCCTGATAATAAGCAAATAACAATGATTTAAACTCCAATACTCATATCCAAAAGATTCAATGTACAGTATTCTGCACCTGTTGCTGTAACGGCATGCAACGCACAAGTTTTACATAATGCTTGGATGAGTCATTTGGCAATGTCCATTTACAAGGAAAATTCAACTTCAGAGTATTAGCAGCCATGCTCATTGCTTAGTTGCCAAGAGTTTCTTCTAGCCCACTCAATTCCCAAGCTATATCCATCCATCACCACTCATTTCTGGTCCCAAAATCTGCCCCTGCATCCTATCTTTATCACAAAAAGGCCACCCACAACTCAACTGTGGCTCAAACTTTAAGCCCCACATCACATCGAAAAACGTCAAACTCGAAAGCTTATTTTACAATATAACCCCTAATATCTCAGGGGTAGAAGTGTAATCCGTGCACCAAAAATTTCAAGGTCAAGTTGGATCGGCCGGGGATGGCCTGGCTCGGGCTGACCAAAAACCGGGTTGTGCTGGCTAGTTTATAACTTTTAATTGCACTTTCCTTTAGAAAATAAGATCAAGTCAAATTACAATCTCATTCAACTCTACTGGTATCGATTCTTGAAATCACAATAAAAAGCACAAATTTGGGATCTGACCTACCTCACTGGCTGATGTTCATAATAATAATAATAATAATAATAAAATCGTATGCCCCTTCTTTGTTTACTATATACAGAATTGCCACCAATGGGCAGATGAACAAGAACAATGAATCCCAAACCAGATCAGCAACTATGAAACTGGCAAGCCCCCTCTTCTCCTTCACTGTAATTATATCACTTACCGTGCCTATTATTTTCGTCATTTCTGTTCGGGTAGGCCCATATTCCACCAACCCGGCATGTAAAAAACCTGACCCACGAAATTTGAGATCCGATCTAATGACAGTTATCATCAACGGCTACTCGGAAAACCGCATCCCACATATACAATCAATCGCCGCTGCATACTCCGCCTCCCCGTCGATCGCAGCCGTCATTCTCCTCTGGTGCAACTCCTCCACTCCAACGCAAACCCTTTCCTCCCTCGCCCAAAACCTCCCCGCCACCATCCTACGCTCGCCCTCCTCCAGCCTGAACCATCGATTCTACCCCTGGGATATTATCAAAACACGGGCCGTCCTCATCTCCGACGACGACATCGAACCGAATCAGAAATCTATTTCCTTCGCCTTCACGACCTGGAAATCGAACCCGGATCTCATAATTGGGTTTTTCGCTAGATCCCACGCTTATGACTTGCAATCCAAATCATGGATCTACACCATGGAGAAAGAAAAATACTCGATCATACTAACCAAGTTCATGATAATTGACCGTACCCACCTCCAAACATACACATGCGATGATAAATACATCGAAACCAGGCACATCGTGGATGAAATGAACAACTGCGAGGACATTTTGATGAACTTCGTGGTGGCGGAAAATGCAAACAAGGGACCATTATTGGTGGAAGCAAAAGGGGGTGTAAGAGACTACGGAGATGCCAGAAACGACGACGGATTACGAGTGAGCGAGGTGGGGTTAAGCAGTAGGATAGGGGAGCATAGAAAACGAAGAGGAGAATGTATAACAGAGTTTCATAGATTGTTGGGAAGAATGCCATTGAGGTATAGTTATGGAATGATGGTTAATTCAGTTGGGGAACAGGGATTGTGTGTGAAAGGTGAGAAGCTGGTGCCTTGCGATCAACAGATTTTTTAACATTATGTTAAATCAGATTGGTCTGTTCGATCAGAAAACTGTCAAACCAACAATAGAGTCGAGCTTGGTTTCATCATAGGATCGTTATGCTCATGAACAGATCAAGAACTGTCTGAATCAGTCGAAGACTGCTCAAGTATTAAAAGGATTTTGTTTTGTATGATGTTACAAAATTGTAACCTTAATTTTTTGTTCTAATATTTAGATATTTTTTATTCGAACAATTCTCAGTGTAATCACAAACAATTGTTGGATAACGTTGTCATGGTTTGATATATTGAATTGAATTGTAAAATTTTATAGCACGGCAGACACNCAAGTATTAAAAGGATTTTGTTTTGTATGATGTTACAAAATTGTAACCTTAATTTTTTGTTCTAATATTTAGATATTTTTTATTCGAACAATTCTCAGTGTAATCACAAACAATTGTTGGATAACGTTGTCATGGTTTGATATATTGAATTGAATTGTAAAATTTTATAGCACGGCAGACACAACAGCCACCTCCTCGAGCATTCCACCGTCATTTTGCATTTCAAGCGGTATTTCGGGGTTCGCTTCGAGTCCATTTCCGATGGGCTTCCCGATGACCATCCTCGATAGGGCAATTGAGCCATGGACATACTTTCCACCACGAAAACACATAACAAGACCACTCTTTAAGCAGATGACGATTGAGAAGAATTTGGATAACGTTGTCATGTTTAACTCGGGAGCAGGAACGTTACCATGGTTTTTGGTGACCAAATTATCTCAAAAGTCGAGCATGTTCTTGTAGTACTATGCGCATCCATGGTCCTTGCGACCGAAGCTAATGACCCAATTAATATATATAAATTATACAATAAATATTGAAATAAAAAATTTATGAACCATTGACACAAAAGTATGAAAAACCCAAACTTTCTTTCTCCTTCACTTTCTTCTAACTTTGTAAGAATTCTACTTTTTCTCTGGCTCTCTTCTTTCCTCATAGTTGTAATATATATCTATTTCGAAAAATATGACACCGATTTCTTTTTATTTATAATTAAGTTGTTTATAAATATTTTGAATAAAGCTTCTTGTACATTAATTGGTTGACGTGGAGTTTGACACTCCATGTATTTTCAAATGCAAATGGGCGGGAAATTGTATTTTATTTTAAAACTGTCCACTCATACCACAACACGTGGTACAATGTCAAACTTGATGTTAAATGAAGAATACATGTAGCATGATTGAAATATTTTTGACTCGTACTCTTAGACCATGTTTAATTTAAATAAAAAAAGTTAAAATCGAAGATAACTTTTAATTTTAACTACACATCACAATGTTTTATTAACTTTCCAATAATATATTTCATCAATTTTATCAAAATTTATTAAAATGTGACGTTCAACAAGACTAAGTTTAAACAAAAAAAAAACATTTGAATGTGTATTTGATGCGTCGAATTTGAATTAATTTTAAATTGATTATTAATTTTAATCACATATTTTATAGAAATCACGATTTTTATTAGTTTTTCAACTACACAATTTTTTATATATATATGTAGTAAAAATATGATTTTGAACAAAATGTACTAATTTAATCCACCTCCGTTTTTGTGCAATTATAAGGGATGTTCTCTCCATAGGCAAAAATAACCAATTAAAAATTTCTAAATCAAAGTAGCGGTAGAGCAATCAATGCCCGCTGAAAACGGAGCTCCCCTTGCATATCTCAGTACACATGGTGACATGGAGATAGAAAGAGAGAAAATATTTCTACTTTGTGGGAATCTGATTGTCCCTTTCGGATAAGAGAGGATTTGGTAGAAATCTTCTTTTTATCTGTTAATTGAGAGGGGTGATCCATCATATTTCGTTGCTTGGGATTTGGAATTTTTGTTGTTTATCTGTGTCTGTGATAAATTGTGCAACGAAATATGGTGTGGCCTCCACAAATCAATCATAGAATGTCTTCAATGCCTAGGTTGATTGCGGTGGCAATTGACAGGGATAAAGGAAGCCAAATTTCTCTGAAATGGGCTGTTGAAAATCTTGTCGCCAAAGGTCAGACCCTAATTTTGATTCATGTTAAAGCAAAGCAGAGTTCACCATTCTTGGCTCCATCAGCATCTCTACCTCTGCCAAGTAAATCTCCCTCTCCCTCTCCCTCTCCCTCTCTCTAGGTGTGTGTATGTGGGTAGTGTACAAATATGTGGAGTTGCTTGCATGCAAATTGTAGTCTGGTATTTTGGCTCTGGAGGAAGAGACGTGGCGGGACAGCAGGGCGGAGGTGGGGGTGTTTTGAGTAATTTTTTGTTTCCATGCACGTTTGAATAGGTTTCAATTTTCGTAAGTAAAAGAATCTACTTATTTTGGTAGTAAGTTAAAAGGTTAGTTTAAGTAACTTTTCATTTTGTTCGATCAGCTTGATTATTATATAATCAATTTGCAAAACTTGTGATTAGCATGGGAATGATTTGGTAAGAGATTGAGGCCATGTCCACCACATTTAGCCCCTGTTTGGTTCGAATTAAAATCTAATTTTAATCCAAGTCAAAGTCAATCAATATCAATTATATCTTTCATGAGTCCACAATTTTTTAACCACACATTTCAAAGATTTCTATCACAATCTACTAAAAATCTATTTTTAATCCATACCAAACACCCTCTTATTTTACATGTCTAGTAACATTCGTGTTTATAAAATAAAGAGTTCTGAAGTTATCTTACTTACAACTTAAGAATTTAGTTACAGAAAAAAATGTTGCATTAATTAAAATTATCAAATTTGTTGAGACGTTCCACCAGTTAAAGTGCTTGGTTTCTTTTTATGTGTATAAGCAGCTACCAGTTAAAATGCACTAAGCCAAATATTATTAGGTGCTTCTTTGATTTCTCGTGTCTCTCTACTGATATTAAGTGTATTTTAATTGTTAATGGATGCAAGTTGCTCATAACATTTTCTGGTGCAGGGCCTAACCAGATTTCTGATATGGATGAGAATGGGTCGGCTAATGTGGAATCCGATGCACAAACAAAGGAATTGTTACTTCCTTTCCATGTATACTGTGCAAGGAAAGACGTGAGCATTCAAGATTTAGACATGTTTGCTTTTATAATACTTAATAGTAGAAAATAGCTATTTCTTTTTAAACTTTTAGATGAGGTGCTAATATTAGAGCAGACAAAGACTTTGAGTTCAGGTTCGCCACTGCCTATGTGAAAACTATGCACCTATAAGGCCTTTATTAAAATTCAAAATAAATTAATGTGTCCCCCAACAATGAGGATACTGGATGTCCTCTAATCAATCTGGAATGAACATGAAAATTGAAAATCCTTTACCAGACGAGAATTTCTTTAGGTTCTTATTCATGCTCTACATTCTAACATTGTGCTCATTTGTCAGATATCATGCTATGATGTTGTGCTAGAAGACACAGATGTAACCAAAGCAATAACTGAATTTGTAAAGCAATCAGGAATTGATGTATTGGTTCTTGGTGCAACAGCGAAAGGCAGTATATTCAGGTACGCATCTTATTTCAAGTTCCTCTGTCTTCAGCAGTAACACTAAGAGGGTGTTTGGCACCCATTACTTTTTTTTAAACTTTTCTGTTTCTTAATTATAACCACACATTCTTCAAATAAAATATTACACACAAATCTAAAATTTTTCATTACTTTTCAACCACACATTCTTCCATCCCAAAATTTATGGTTCTTTCATTTCTTCAATTGCTATTTGCTGAAGGCTGAAGCACATTTCTCTAAATATTAATAATCAGATCTTCATGTCTGGCTAAGCTTGAAAAATAGTTAGATACTCGTATGTACCTTTGTCTCCAAATATGTTTGGATAACTAACTACGGGAAAAAGAAGAAAGAAGTTACTTGTTAAGAAAGTAACTCTTTCCTTACTTTCAAAACAAGTAAGTGATTTTCTAATTTGACAAATTAAAGGATGATTTATTTTACACCTTACTGGTTTTGAAATTTCACAATTAATAATGTTATATGAATAGAATATTTATGTAAAAATGCTGCTAAGTCGAGAATTTAAAAATCATTTTGGGCACATCAACAATGTACTCATTCCTCTCACTAGCTTCACTGACAACAAACTTTCGTCAGATATTATGCTTTAGCTTTCTAATTATGGATCTTAGTTTATTTGATTACTGAAGATATTTAGGAAAACTATTTATGATAATTGAAGTATAAAACCAATTTCCACAGAGGCCACTACACTGTACATAAAAATGGCATGCTCAGGCTCTTTTCACTTGGCAATACTGCAGTTGTATTTTGATTCCCAAAAAGATTTTAGATTCATGAACTGCCTTTACCGAACCCTTAATATATTACATTCTTGTATTTACAAAACTGATTTTAGAAAAGTCTAATTTATTTAGCCTTTAGCACTGTAGATTTAAAGCAAAAGACATTCCAGGAAGTGTGTTAAAAGGGGTGCCAAATTTTTGTACCATATATATCATCCAGTGGAAAGGAAAGATTTCATCCATGCGAGCTGCTTCCCGTCCACCCCCGTCCATCCTACGCCCATTCCGTGCGCAAATAATGCTTCGTGTCTGCAGCCAATCCGACACATCTGAGCCATCATTATTCTCCAGCAACAATTCCAAAAGTTAGTCATTTTTCTGAAATATTATTCTATGTTTTTTCTATACCATCCAGCCATAGATTCAGTAGTGAGTTTATTCTATACAGGTTCTTTTTCCGAACAATCAAAGACAGGATCTGAACCATCTCCAAATGCCATGCAAAATGAGGCACACTTCATGAAGTATGTCATAATTAATTCCTCAAAGCACAAGATACACTCTGCCCCCAATACTTACTGGGATCCCATAGTGAATCTGCCTACAATTTTCATGCTACATTAAAACGATGTCCAAAAGTTGATTTTTGCATTACTGTTATATGGCAACTTTAATTAAAGTGCCTCTTCTAATGCTATAAGCCATTAGAGAGAAGACCAATTTTATTCATTTAGGTTTTGTTGCAATGTACCCCCTCAAGTGTAGACCTGTTCATTTTTTTCATCATAAAATGCATCAACAATTTTTATGAATGGGTGGCAGCAGGACTTAGGATCTTTGCCTACTCGCATACTACGTTGAACCACCTCATCTAAATGTTCAAGTTGTTAAAGAAGGGAAATATTTATTCATTTAAATGTCTTAATATTTTATACATCCTACGAAAGCTAACTAAGTGTTTTACTGCAAACAGGTCTCCATTTACTCACAGGATGGGTCCAAATGGAAAACCATATGATCTCTCACCTCAAGATACTGACATATCCTTTGTCAGCTCAGGAATGAAAGGCATTGACATCATCTCACGAAGGAAAAGCATTGACATCACCTCTGGAAGGAAAAGCATTGACATAATCTCTGGAAGGAAGAGCATTGACATGTTTCCTTCATATTTTGAATTTGAAAGTGGTCATACCCCTCCCCGGCTTTCAGGCTTATCAGACATAGAAAATCATGCCTTTGAGTCATGGCAACTTGGGCGAAAATCGGTAGGCACAATCCCACTGGAATTCTCGTATGCCTCACTTGAGAACGATAGAACATCCACGTCACAGTCAATGGTAAGGTCATCTCGTCTTAAGATCCACAAATCATTTACGAGACATAAGTTACCTGGGAACCCTATTATCTCTCCACATATTTGAGATTTTTTTTATTGTTTAGATGCAAGATATTTCTCCACATATTTGATTTTTTGTCTATTGCTTGATGAGAAGTGGTTAAATAGTTTCAGGTTAAGACATGGCAGAATTTACTATACAAATGACTGCTGATGTTTGGATGTTTTCAATGCCTTTATGCTTTAAAGTTTGTAAGATCAATGAATTGGAAGAATGGGTTTAAAACCAGGGTAATAGAGCACTTGTGTTTGTATCATGGAACTTGATTGTGAATTCCCCTCAACCTCAAGGAAATGAGAAGTAGAAAAAAAGGTTTTTGGATACACCTAGGACATGGATTCTATTTGAATCAATGAATTACTTCTAGCAATAACTTCCTCTCCCATTGCTCCATTCTTTCTGTATCCCTTGCCTTTGTTTTTAATCACCAAATGGCACTTAATCCATATCTTTAGACATGAAACGTGCTTTTCATAAAAATCCCTTTTATACCTTCCATGAAGAGAATAAGACCTCAGTGACATCGAGTACCATAAAAGTATGTAAGAAATCAGGCTAGTCATCTCCTGGATTAAAAATCTATATTTTTATTAAATTTTTTCAAGGATATAAATGATGAAAAAATATTACTTCCTGTTCGTAAAATGATCAATGCGCTGGAAAATATACATCCACTTCAATTATTAATATCTTCTCCTTCTAGATATCAGATATTGTTCATAGCAAATCTCAGAGTTTATTAGCTATATTTGTGGAGAAAACTGGAGTTTGTTATTAATCAATTTATGACTACAGGAGGAAGTAGAAGCAGAAATGAGAAGGTTAAAGCTGGAGCTCAAGCAAACAATGAATATGTACAGTACTGCGTGCAAGGAAGCACTCTCGGCAAGACAAAAGGCACGAGAAACTTTCTGTTGCTCTGGACTTTATATTTCTGTGCAGTCTCTATAACATTTGTAATATAGGCAAAAGAGCTCCAGCACTGGAAAATGGAAGAACAACGAAGATTAGAAGAGGCCCGATCAGCAGCAGAAGCTGCATTGACACTTGTAGAAAAGGAAAAGGCCAAATCAAGGGCAGCCCTCGAGCATGCTGAAGCTGCACAGAAAATAGCGGAGTTAGAAGCACAAAAGAGAATAAATGCAGAAACGAAAGCACTAAAAGAAGCAGAAGAGAAGACTAAGGTACTAACTGCTTTGGCAAATTCAGATGTTAGATACAGGAAATACTCAATTGAGGAGATTGAAGTTGCCACGAATTATTTTTCACAAGCTTGTAAGATTGGAGAAGGAGGTTATGGGCCAGTATATAAGTGCTGTCTTGACCACACTCCTGTTGCAGTTAAGGTTCTTCGTCCTGATGCTACTCAAGGAAGATCACAGTTTCAGCAAGAGGTACGTGAATGCAATAAAAATACTTTCACAAAACATGGTTATACATTAATTGGAAAAAAAAAAACAATGTATTGGACAGTAAATTGGCTCGTTAAACGAGAAATCCAGTGTAAGAAATCATGTTTCGGGAGCATGCCAATACGTTTTATATCAATCAGTATGGTTCTTGGATTTGAAGAGATGAGCATATTTCAATCATGTACCCTCAACTTATATACAAGTGTTCCGTATCTCTAAATTTTAGTATTTTATTGTATCATTTCAATAATTCCAGGTCGAAATTTTGAGTTCTGTACGACATCCCAACATGGTCCTGCTTCTAGGAGCCTGCCCTGAGTATGGTTGTTTAGTATATGAATACATGTCCAACGGAAGCTTGGAAGACCGTTTATTCCAGCGTGGAAAAACTCCTCCACTATCTTGGCAGCAGAGGTTCCAAATCGCTGCTGAAATTGGCACAGGACTGCTTTTCCTCCATCAGACGAAGCCCGAGCCACTTGTACATCGTGATCTAAAGCCTGCCAATATTTTGCTTGACCGTAACTTAGTTAGTAAAATTGGTGATGTGGGCTTGGCCCGCCTTGTCCCTCCATCTGTGGCAGACAGTGTCACTCAATACCTCGTGACGTCTACTGCTGGAACATTCTGCTATATTGATCCTGAGTATCAACAAACTGGCATGCTTGGTGTTAAATCCGACATATACGCACTTGGAATCATATTCTTACAGCTTCTTACAGGCAAGCCACCAATGGGTCTGACTCATCATGTTGAAAGAGCGATTGAGAAAGGGACATTACGTGAGATGCTCGATCCATCGATCCCTGATTGGCCGGTTGAAGAGGCCTTGAGCCTTGCCAAATTAGCTCTCAAGTGTTCTAAACTACGAAGGAAAGACAGACCGGATCTTGGTAAGGTTATCCTGCCAGGATTGAACAAACTGAGAGCACTTGCACAAGATACCACTTCAAATTCTGCAGATCCCTGATCCAGCCGTAGCTAAATTTTTGCGTCTAGAGTAACTAAGTAAGTTAACATACATCATCTTCTAACTTTTATGGATATATTCTACACATTGAACTTCCTATATTGCTGCACATTTATAACCTACAGGAATGAAACTCTGAAGTATACAAATACCAATTTTCACCAAATACACTGGATCAAAATTGATTTCTAATGGCATATCAAGACTCAAGATTCAATAGGCATCTAAATTACTAATTGTGGAACTGCGTAGTGCCTAATTGTATTGTATATTTTTCCCTTTGACTGCAGATTTTTTATCAGTTTCTTGGATTCAGGGGTATTTAGGCATTCTGTACATGTATTATGCTGTCTTAATATTCCTATATATAAGAGAGGTGCAGAACGAGGAGTGAGATCATTGAAAATTTCTTCACAATATAGTGTAAACTTTTAAGTGGCAAGCGTACATAGCTCTATATATATATATATATATATATATATATATATATTGTATCAAATGGAATCTTGACTAGGAGCTTAATTAACATAAAATAAATCACCATTGGGTAAGTTACAGAGGCTGTCAGTGTCCTCTACCTTTCTATATTTACAGAATGCTAAAATTTAGACACAGTATTCCTCGATGAAAATCCAGTTTCATTGTCGGACTAAATCACAAAGCTGGTTAAGGGTATCCCAAATTTTTCCAAAACAGTCAATAAGCTTGTCACCTTGGCGTCTAGCAAAATCAATCTGTACAGCATCTGCGTTTTTAAGATCAGCTAATCTGTAGTCCACATCATCCGCTAGGTTTCCTTCAAGTATTGCATTAATTTGCAGTGTATTTTCCCGTAGAATTTGAGCTAGTGTTTCTTCCTTCGTTTCTACATTGCTCTCCTCATTAGCGCTTGAATACATCTTTTCATTTCTGCTGGATTGCTCTAACATTATTTTCCCGCTCGTGACGTATCCCCATGGATTTAATCTTTGAATTTTGCGCTTTTGGCGCTTCATCCTCTGCCCTTGCTTCTTGGAACCTAATGATACAAAATTATAAATAAGTAATCACATAGTAATCTTCTGTTTCCAACAAAAAGCTTCAAAAAATTTGAAAAGTAAAATGAAAAACCATTAATGCATTTTAAAACCAACACCTTTCATCAAAAAATACTTTCAAAATATAAAATATAAGATTCAATTATTTTGCGATCTATAATTAATTGACATATCCCTCTTCTATTAAAAGAGGGAATCCTCCGTGCACTGTCAGGACGTATTTTCCTTTTCCCATTTTATCCTCCATCTTCATCCTCAGAAAAATGAGAATCTTCTCTAATAAAAAAGTAGGCGGTGGGAGGTTATAAAAGACAAATTGCTGGGGGAAAATTAAGGTCTTGTCCGGGAAACGTTATGGCCGCAAATGTTGACCCTGTTGTGAGAGAGTGGGTCCCATTTTTAAAAAATAAACGGTAATAAAATTCATTCCTTGTTTATTTCAATTAGCACCTGACAGGTCCTAAAGTTTTCACTCATTATTTTACTCATTTTCAACCACACATTCTTCAATAAAATAATATTTTTCATCATATTAATAACTTTTCATTCTTTTTCAATCACACATTCTCTATCAATCTACTATTACAAAATACGTTTGTTCAAAATAATGTGGCTTAAACACAACCTTAATTGAAGAATGTATGATTAAAAATAAATAGAAGAACGAAAATGAAAATTTTAATATCAGTAATCCAAGTTAGCCGACTTACCCCCCACCACTCTTTTTCCCAAAACCCTAATATTCAAATTCCACCGTATCGCTGCTATATTTGCCCAGACAACTCTTTCTTCCAAAACCTAATATTCATTCTCTAGAACCCCAAACTTTCGATTTTTCACTCTCTCATTCACTCAGTAATGGAGTTTTGGGGTAAAGTTATCTCGTTTGTTTTCATTACCCGTCTATCTAAATTTTTATTTCGTTTTCTAGATGCTTTTAGGATTTAACGGTTATTTAGTTCACGAAAGTTATTGTCTGGTTGTGTGAATCTTCTATATGAAATTCATGTGTGTAGATTACATTGCATATATTGTGAAAGTATGAGCACAGATAAAATTCTCTGTTTTTTCATGTTTGGAAATTTGGAGACTGTTAAATCACTTTTCAAAGAAAGTACAATGGAAACGGATGCGTAAGCATTCTTATGATTTTATGTATTGCCCGTGTAAAATTCTGTGGGTAAGGAACACAGATGTTTCCCAACTTCACTTTGTTCCAACTTACCGATTGGACTTTCGTTTGTCTTAGTTTGATATCTCTGGGACGCTTCTTTAGCTGAATTGATGAAAAAGTAAATGATGTTACCATTAACTTCTTATGTTGGTGCCATGTGCAAAATGTGTTTTTCTATGATAAAATTGAATTGAATACGATTTCATATAAGATAAAAGTACTAAAAAGGAACCTCACCCCCACAGGCAGCTTCCCATCCCTCCCCTGCCTGTCAAACATGGCTCCCCTCCCACAATTAGCCTTGTACATGACTCAGAATGCCTCCTGAATGTGAATCGGTTATTTCTTGATGATAACTTGACCTAAGCCATTTCTTTTTTATTAATTTTTTTTGATAGGTATTCTTTTTTATTAAATTTAATTCCTGCTTGATATTATGAAGTCATCATTATCCTTAAGCTAAAGTTTACAAGAATTTGTAAATATGAGCGAGGAAACAAATGGCTATTCGGACAGGACCATTGTTTGAATTCCTTGAATTAAGGGTATTTGATGGAGGGATATTCCCAGTGTGACCATAACAACGGATTCAAATGGCAATTATACAGTCGGGCCATCAAGGACAATGAAAAGGGTCTTGGCTGGTGAGCGCGTGGCAGGCATGGGTTGCTGGGATGGTTGTCCTTTTCTTGTTTCTTTCATAAAATCACAAATTTTCAAAATATGATTTTAGGAATTAAAAACCCTCTTTTGTATGTGTAGCATTCGAATTCGTGTAGGTAATGGTAGAATGGTGATACGTAGGGTAATCCGCATCATCTTTCTATTAGTTGGTCAAATGAAACTTGACAGCAGATAGAAACAACAGCTGAGATTGTGTTTGGATTCCTGTCTTCAATTTTTATAGTTGCTAGAGCTCTGCTGATAATATATTCTCGTTTTAGATTTTATTTGTCTCTTTTAACACCGTTGCTATGTTATTTTATGGAAAACCTACTCAGTAAATTTTATTTTCAGGTGTTGAGGTGAAAAGTGGTGAACATCTTCCCGTTACACCTGGTGAGGGTATGATTTTGCATCTTTCGCAGGTATGGAAGAAAGTTTTATTTGTATAGATGTGTTGTTGCAATTGATTTCCTCCTATGGTTTTACCTTGAAAATTATTCTTTATCATGCAGGCTAATCTCGGTGAGCTGAAAAAGGAGAAAGCAAACGAATCTATTTGCTTGTTTCTCAAAGTTGATGGAAAGACGCTAGTGCTTGGAACACTTTTTACTGAAAAGTTGCCTCAGCAACAATTAGACTTGGTGTTCGATAGAGACTTTGAGCTATCACACAACTGGAAAAATGGAAGCATCTTCTTTTATGGATACAAGGCCAGTAACCCCTTCGAAGAAGAATATCCTTTTTATATGCCCACAATACTTCTTCTTTGTTTTCTTTTTAATATCTTAGCACATATTTTGGTCCTTCATGTTGCTGAGAAAATGAATTACTACATATAAATTTGGTTTCGTTGACCATATGCTTTCTTCTGTCATCACTGAATTTGAGGATGGAGAATCTGGTGAGCCTCTCTCTCTCTCATCTCAGTTCATAGCCCCTTCTTTGTGTCTTACTATTACTGCTTCCCCTTTGAATGTCAACTTGCTGTTTTGGTGTTTTTCTTTAGTAAGTAACTGACACACTTGTATCTATTATTCAGATGAATCCGACTCTGAGGAGGCTATCCCACTTACTGTTTCAAATAATGGTAGAAGACGTTGGACCCTATGGATTTGTCATACAAAAATTTTCAGCTAATCTTTATAATAGGGGATTTTTTAAATGAATTTCCAGGGAAACCAGAGACCACTGTTAAGCAAGAGAAACCTGCAGGACCTCAGAAGTCAAATGCTGTGAAAACTAAAGGCTCTGATGCTGGAAAACAAAAGGTGAAAATCGTGGAGCCAAATAAAGATGAGGGTGATGATGAAAGTACTGATGAAGACTTCATGTCTGAGGACGACGATGAAGATGACTCAAAGGTCTGCTCAATCCATTTATTTTTTATCATGTAATTATACCGTTCAAGTATCCATTTGTTTCTATCTCAATTCTTGTATATTTCACCGTGAACTGACTATTAATTCTGTGATACTGAGTACATGGTCAATGTTGTATTATCTTAGGGTGTTTGTGTCTAGTATATTGCTATAAATATTCGTTGATGGCATATTTTGTCTTTGTTGGGGCGTGTGCAACATTTATGTGATAGGGAATGAATGGCAGGAACTCCACCCACGTGTCTACAATTTCAACACATCTAATTCATACTTTTTCACGTCTGCTTGAAGGTGATTTTTGTGGATGCCAAATTTTGAATTTTCTGGAACTTCTAATTTACTTCATTTCATAATGTCATGTTACGGTAAATGAGAGAAGTTTGTATGATTCACCTATGTGATTTCTATGTCATGGTGGTGATATAAAGCAAATTGTTAGTGTTGGACGAAATTTCCTAGCATTACTAGCTATATGCTCTATCTACTGTTTTCTTTGGACATGAGAATTTGATTGAATTGGCGCGTATGAACATTGTCCTCTGATATTGTTGGGAGGATAATTTTGGAATTTATGACAGAGTCTTGAAGTGATATGCATAACACTTTTTATCAAAATGGTGCGAGTATGTTGTCCTACTTAAACATAACCATTTTTATGATATTTCAGGATGAGGATGATAGCGACTCTGATGAAGATTCTGATGGAAGTGAGGAAGAGACACCAAACAAGGTAGCTTGTAATTTATTCCGCTGTTGTCTTTCAGTGTCGAAAGAGCTTAGGGTTGTAATTCACTTGGTGATTATTTTATATTTTGTTGAAGGCTGAACCTAGCAAGAAAAGAGCTGCAGAGTCAGCTGCCAAAACACCTGTTGCAGATAAAAAGGCAAAGGCAACTCCACAGAATACTAGTAATTTTCTTCTTCATTCACATTTTATTATCCGTCTCTACATTAAGGTTGTAATTTTTTTTTTTTTGAAACATTGAACAAACTTTAAAAAGCTTCTGTGTTTGGTTGTTGGAAGAAATTTTTGAAGTGAACCCGATTTTAGTCTGATGGATGTTGCACAATATTCAATATAACTGCTGACAGGATTTGTAAATTGATGTCTATAATTTTTTACTTCTGCTTCCTCTCTTTGGACTGAATGTCTAATTTACTTAATGTTGTTGCTCAGATAGCAAGAAGGCTGGTGGTCATGTGGCCACACCCCACCCCGCTAAACAGGGTGGGAAGGCTTCTGCCAACAAGCCAAACCAGCAGACCCCAAAATCAGTTGGATCACATGCCTGCAAGAGCTGCAACAGGTATATTTTGAAGCCATTATCAGCTAAATCTGGAAAAGAAACTAAAGGACTAATTAAGTAATTTTCTCAAAATTTCTCCTTGCAGGACGTTTAATTCTGAAAATGCTCTAGAGTCCCACAGTAAAGCTAAGCATAGCAGTGGAAAGTAGTTTTGTGCTTTGTCGTCCTTACGAGATTTTGCAATTGTTTATTATTATGGAGAAGATACTAATTCCTTTTTTTTTTTTGGGTGGTTTTTCTAATTTTAAGGGAAGTGGTAGATTATTAGGTTTTGTTCTCTGTAGAGACGAGTGGATTATTTTGAGATACTGCAGTCATATTCAGTGCGACTTGAATTTGGTTGGATGAGGTTTCTGATTATTGACATGAATGTTGTCAAAGTATCTTTCTTCCTATTATATTCTATACGACTATGGAGTTTGACCTTCCGTATTACCTTATGGCTTTTATAGTCACAAAAAATAGACTACATTGTCAGTAGCTTCTTGATTTTTGGAATAGTTGGTTAAAACACTTTGGTCAACTCCACGTCCTTGGCTGTATAGCCATAACATGTTAATTGAAGGACTCTGTTTTAGGATGGTATGTTTAGCAATTGTAAACGCTTATGATGTGTAACTGCAAAGGATGGCTGATGATCTAGCTTGATCTTTTGTTTGAACGACGAGGCGATTGTTCCATAATTAGTTTTGTTCTATCACTTGCACTCACTTATGTATAGTGAGTTTCCAATAAAATCTTAATAGGTTTTCGAATGGTGTATCTTTTTGAGGTGTAAGGTAGCGGGGGATCTGAGGGAGTCGACAATGAAGACATTAAGATGGAGAGAAGCGGTAATGGATGGACAAAAAGAATCAAATATACGCAAATAGAAAAGACGAAAAATATGCAAAAATCGTGTGAACTATTTATGCTCTGATCAATCAACGTGCTGTGATTTCAGATATTGGTCTCTTGAGATGAAAATAACTAGGATAATCAACATGTACCCTGAATTGAATTGTAATTCAGTGTGTGGATCAAGACATCACGAAGTAAATTAATTAGATGTTTAGCGTTATCAGCAGTTTGCCGGAGGAGGTGGGTTAAGGTGGAGGATTCAGTATTTTTTTTTCAAGATTATCAAAACCACAAGCCCCAAAATCACGTGCAAATTATAGAACCCTATTTAACAAAACAAAAACAAAAAAAAAAAAATCCTAAAATAATGAATTAAAAAATCTAGAAAAATTAAGCAATGTGACCTTTGTGCTGTTGCAATCTAGCCACTGTAGATGTGGATGCCCATGAAGATAGTGATTTTAATGATAGAAGCAAAATGCAACCAACTTATTTGCATATGAATAATGCTCCTTGTACAATGTTGATTTACAACATTGGGTTATAACATCTCACAAAGGAGGTGGGGCCCACTATTATTTTAATCGCGGAGCCCACCTCCCTTGTGAGTGATTGTAACCCAATGTTGTAATCCAACATTGTATATGTAGCATTGTTGTTTGCATATTCCCAAAGTTCCTCATTCTACTCAATGACACAAATAGCAGTAGCAGTAAAGCAATCATTGCGGACCCCCAATCTTGCATCTACCTTGCAATAAGAGCGTACACTTTGTGGCAAGGGTTAGACTTTAGTAAAGAACAAAAGGATTGCATTCCAATTGGAACTGTTGCATGAATACAAAGGCCCCAGAACCCACGAGGAAAAACTTGTTTTGAGACTTTTTTTTTTTTTCCAAATTAATAAAAAAAATTAATTCAATATAGGCTCAAAATTTTTTCATTACCTGAAGCTCAAAGTTGACAGTCAATGGAGACTGCTCTCGGTCAACGAATGCCATCCATAATTCAATTTGATCATGATAACCAGGGAGTTTCTGTAGACACTAGGCTGTGATCATAAACCACACTTAAAAAGGGTTAATGGTTAAGGTTCAATATACAAAATGTGGCTCAGTCCGCCTTCTCATGTTCCTTGGGTAGCTGACTCAGCTTTCAGTTCTGCCATAAATTTTGAACCTCGAAGGGGTTCAGCATGAATCAGGAAAATGAAGTAGTTCATTTCAAAAATCATACTAACATAAAAGAATTGCACTGCTACAAAAGAATCAAACATTTGTATGGCCGCTCAACTCCAAATAGCGTCAATAAATAAAAAAGCAGTGCAATATTTTCACCAACCAAAGCAAATTTGTTGAAGCTGATGGTACAAAGACAGGACAAGAAATTACAATGAGTTTCTATAGCACTAATGGGGAAGAAAGGCCAAAAATTTGCTCTGGTGGACATACCAGAAGTACAAGCCCGATAAAATTTACTGCTAACACAACTAAAACTGTCCTGGTTGCTGTTTGATATACCCATATTCCCTTAGAATGAACACTGCAACACAAATATTGATTTCTTTGATTTTGCCACCATCAAACATGCTGAATTGGGTAATCTTTCTCCAGAGAGAAAAGC
>CAIGRO010210473.1:0-24416 GCA_903798355.1 Fraxinus baroniana | reverse complement strand
TACTATAATCAAATCATTTATCATTGGGTACCCAATGAATCCTTTGCCCACCGTGACTTCCTCTTCACTCCAGTCATGCCAAGGGACCTAACAGTTGAATTCCACCCCAATGCAAAAGCAACTCGGCCAGTTCCAGAAATATTAAGATGGTATCCAAAGTGTTATTCTCACGTATTAATTCAACCACCTTGGAACTTTTCTTGTTGTGATCTACGCTCCAGACATGAACCTCCATAGATCGATTCCTAGCCAAAACAACTGAAATTAAAGGTGCTGCTGTGATCGACTCGGAATAGAAAATCGTCAATGTCTTCAATGCGGAGTTTGCTTCAATATTTTAGATATTTCTTCTGCCCCCTAAGATTCAATTGAGTCTTCCCATATATTTGCAACTCTTCTAAGCTACTGTTTTCCGAAAGAGCTGAAGCAACGAATCCTGCTTCATCCGAACCAATACCTGATTCAAATAGCATGATTTCCTTGATGCATTTATTCATCCTCGAAGTACCTATTAACGCTGATAAACACTCTATATCAAACTGATAGACCCCCACCTCCAATACAAGTTTGTTATTCATTACTATTCTAGAGTGTTCCATAGTTAGTTAGCAAAAGGAGAAAAGGGTAATAGAAAGCTAGTAGATTGGCTATAAATGTAATAAGGGGATCACTTTCTTTAGTTTCCATTTCTATGAATAATCAATCAGTACTCTGTTGAATTCTCAATTACAATTTCATTCTCAATACAGACGTCAACCTGCAGCATAATTACAACCTATCCACTAGTAAATAACTCTTCCGTGTTGAGCAGAACTTCAGCAGCAACAGCAGCACCTCAACCACCTCGATCTTCCAGCAAGTAGCTCTAGCTGACCTGTAGGCTTCATCAGGGACCTCAATTACCAGCAGCAACCTTCAGATAGTGGGCAAAGCAGCATTCCCAAAAGCAGAGCAAGCCATCATTTGAATCACAGCAGCAAGGGATCCTAACACAAACTTGTTTCTATGAAGCACTAGTTGATTGATGCTCGAGATGTTTTCGAGCAGCAACTTGAGATCTTTTACTTGTTGAAGCTCCCATTCAACCTGGTGAAACCCCAAGTTCTTCAATGAAGAACGGCTGTCCTCTGCTGCTCCTAAAACTTTAAGAAGCTGATAGAATTGCAGAAGACTGTCTTCTGAAATGTTTACATTCGGAGAGTTTTCTGTTTCTTGGTGACAACCAGAACTTGGTTGAGAAAGGACGAAGGAGAGACTGTGCAGGTCGAGGCTACGAAATTTCATCACTTGCACAACCCACTGAAGATCTTTTAGGTTCTGGTTTGATGCCATTGTTTAAGACTGTTTGGGATCAATAGAAGATCATTAAGAAAAAATATTTGATCTCAGCTGTTCATTGGATATATAGCATAATATGATGAACTTTACGCATACCAACAATTTCTAATCATGTTTTCTTTCGGTGGATTGACCGTATTGCCATGGAAAAGGGAGTGTTCTAGCTTCACATTGACTAAAGTTTTCTTTTTAAGTATTGATTCTCTACTTCTGTTTGAAGAATATTTTTGAACCTATCTTGCTGACACTGTTTAGATTCTGTCTTCAGTTTATCTCTCTTGTTTGTAATAGAAATATAACCAGTCTCTCTTTGTGTGAAAATGTGCCGATCGGTCTGAAATGTTCTAATTCTATCACGGTATGAACCATGTTTTGTGGGTCGGTCCAAGCAGCCTATATTTACGAAAGAAAATTCTACATGCCCAGCATGGCCAGGCACTTGCTGAGCTCATGTAACATGCGACTGTCAGGCAGTGCCTAGCCAGTAGCCACGAATGGTCGACACTAGCCATCTCAAAATCAGTTAGCACCGTTCAATTTACACCTCTAATCTATCTCCATTGAAGTTCCTGTGATGTATATTGAGGTCATTATCATATTGGGAGAATACCAACGGCAAAAAGATGAAAATGGGAATCGCAGACAATTTACATTGCTGGGAGCTTGACTCTTTTCTTCTTTTCCCATTGGAAAAATCAAGAACCCGAAGAACACGGCATGCTGCAAATTTTCTTTTATACCATCTTGAAAAACAGTACCATTACATTTGATTAAAGATGTCTTTAAACATTTGTTGTAGCCATCTTAAGGGTCGACCCCGAAAATCATGCACATGCCAAACTCGACAATACTGAACATGATTAAGAATGCAAGCAGAAAAAAGAATCAAGTCAACATCTGGCCTGTAATCGATGAAACAACAGAACATTTTATCCGTTTCTAACACAAATGAAGTTTTGAAGTTGTCAAATACAGAACCACCTGTAAATTAATGAATTGTAATATTTTGTTTAAACAGGAGCCTAGATGGCTAGCTCTCTCCTATTACACGCTACTAAATCAAACTCGACCTCACATACAATTTAAGAAAAATTCGAATCCCAGAAAAATAGGAAAAAGTTTGCCAGTAATCAGAGCTGGCGAAAATTAAACCAGAAAAAGAATACAAAAAATAATTCTCTATCTTCTTTATGCTTTACCAGTGGTACTATCTTGTTGAACAGGAGCACAACAAATTAACTAGAATGGATTCTCCAAAGTACATACCGCAATCTAATTAACATCTCAGTCTAAATTGATGAAGGAACCAAGGTCATTTTTAAAAACCAAACCTCAAATCTTCATGACATCCTTGATACTGCTCTCTGTGAACGTGTCTACACTGAACCAACCCCTGTTAGCTGCGTATATTGACATCATTATAAGCAGAGATATGTGTGTGTATATAAGAGGGGTACGTACGAAGTTCACAATCCAAGTGTTTTCTGAAGTCACGTCTCCTAAATTATCTTTAGATTTTTAATTACTGATACTTCCTATGCAGCAATTCCTGAAGAAAGTCACGGAGAAAAATCATCAAAATGAATTCAGAGGCATTATCATTTATCATCTCAATTATTCACCAAATTCCTAAAACAGCGAGCAGTATTTGTTAAAATGACGATATGATGTATTTAAGCTTATCTATTTCTGCAGAATTATCATAAGACTAAACGGGACATTGCCTCGTATATGTCTCAAACTTTTTTTTTTTTTTTGGATAACCGTGGATGTCCGGGCCAGCTTGCGCGCACTTCGACTAATACTAATTCCACGGGACCCTGAAGTTTACAACCGGGTACTCACCTCAGTGGCCCTGAGGGGACTCGAACTGGTCTCAAACTTTGATGCACATTGCATTTTCCTAAAATGAACAGCCGAGGAAAAATGCTAGAATCAACCTCCCCTAACCATCTGTTCAGATTATGTGCCTTTTGTCAATGGTACAAGGAAAAAGAAAACTAAAAGGAAAGGGGAAAACATCACTTCCCTAAATGGCGAGAAAAATGAAAAAAGGAGTGGACGACTCACAACTATACTGATATTTTGGTTGCTAAAATTATATTTTACGTATAAAAGCAACTAAGGACTTTTATCAAATCATGAAATAATTGATATCATTGACCAATTTAATGGAAATTTTTTATATTTCAAAGAATTCTAACAGCAAAAATTACAACTACTGTCTTTTTGTATTTTTTTTATTTTTTATTTTCATGAAATTCCTCCTAGCACATAATGCAAATCCTAATGGCACACAAGTGCCTTCATCATACTATCTATTTTAGATAACATTCTTTAAGAAAAAAAGGTATCTTGTTTCTGATGTGTATTTATGTGATTCAAACATTAATTATTGTTATCATATTGTTATTATTATTATTGTTAAAGAGTTTTACTAAAAAGGGCTATTCTCTATCTCAAATATCTAATAGAATTATAAGCCAAGTACAATTGTAGGTAGTTAATTTATTCTCATGATAGCAACATATAATGTCTTATCACACCCATATACAACACATTACTTATGGACAACATCAAAATTTGCACAACAAAATTAATGATGAACATGGGGGAAGAGAACAACTAATATATCCATTTTAATATTTGTTTCACAACTTAAAAGAAAATGATAAAAAAAAAGTTATTTCATCTTTTTTGAACTTCGATGCTTTCAAGCAATACTTGGTTGAATAAATTCTTTTCTTTTGACTATTTAGAAATTTGTTATTGTGAGATTTATTCTCCCACTTATGCTAGACAAAGATTTGCATTAACAAAAAATTCATCTAGTTTTTATAGAGCATTACAAGTTTTATAGTGTTAAGAAATATGTTAGCAACTATAGCATGAAATATTGCATAATAGGACAAGCAGTTTTTACCTCCAGTTGATTGTCTGGTTGCAATATCATAGCCCATCCCAAAATCATCAGAATCTTTAACAGTGACATCTTCTGAATTTGCCAGTCCATAACGAATTGAACCCGAATTATCTATCTCAGAAGACATAGTCTGCCAAGTTGGATCCCCGTACACTGACCCACTATGGTAAAAGTCCCCATAAGATCCTTCATAATTACCACTAGATGTGGCAAATGAAGATGTTGTGGCCACACCTATGCCATTGTTCCTTTCAAACCCTCCTGTTCCTAGTGCATAATTGTTTTGTCCACCTCTGTAGCCAACATTCCCAACAGAGTAGCCAGAAGAACTTCTCCCGAGTGACGCAGCTATAGGAGAATTTCCCCTGTTTGCACCATTATTTCCAAAGACTCCAAAGCTGCCACTTCCGGAACCAAAGAATGAACCAGAGCTAGTATTAGTTGAAGAAGTATTAAGGGAACCATTTCCCCACAAATTTCTTGATGACGTATTGTAAGAGGAATCACCTCGACTACTACTTGTGCTGTAACCAATGGGAACGTTGTATCTGCTTTGATTATTACCAAAATTGGGGTTTGGAATGTGCCCATACCCAAGATTGCTGATAAAGTTTGAACCCCCTCCTAGCCCCGCATTTAATCCTTGATCCATATTGACACCCGTTCCATATGCACGAGAACCTAAAAGTGAAAAGCCGGCACGAGAACTAGCAAGTGGATTATATCTCCCATCCATCCCGACTCCATAGACTCCTAGCGAGTTCAGATTATATCCCGGGGCAAAACTATTTAGTAAGTTGTTTGCTCTATTTAAACTGTAATTGTACCCAACAAGAGGGCTTCTGTTGGGCCCCGGAGAAAACTCTTTCGGTACAGCCCTCTTTACCTCAACCATCTTACCACTGAGTTCATGGAAAGTCTTGTGCAATGCTCTATCCACTGCATCCTCAGAATCGTATGTTATAAATCCGAAACCTCTTGGCCTTTGAGTGTTGTGGTCATACATCACTACAACATCCACTATGGCACCAAACTGATCAAAGTAATTTTTAAAGTCACTTTCAGTGACGGTTGATGATAAGCCTCCTACAAAAATCTTTTTAGTTCTTCCAGAACCTGGTGATCCTTGAGTGCTACCACTGTTTCTATTTACCAAGTGTTGATCATCCCTTGGAACTGCCTTTTTTGCTTCCACCTGAAAGAAGAAAGGCAATAAATAATACAAAAAATATACAGCTTGTTCATCTAAAAATCAAATCCTGGAGCTAGGAAGTCCTGGGAAGGCAAAAGGTTTATTATTATCCATTTGTAGCTACAAAGAGCTGCAGGTAGTATGATAATACACAAACAGCATTGATGCATTTTTGGGCTTCCAAGATAACAATCAGTGCATATTGCTGCATTTTCAAACATTGTAATCTCTACATGATATGTTCAACCAAAGTACTCACAGTTCGTCCATCAATGGTATGCTTTTCCTTGACCACTCTTTCAGCAACTGTAGGGTCAGTGAAGACCACAAAACCAAAGCCACGAGCACGGCCCGTGGTACGATCTTTCATTATCACTGCTTCTATGACTTCTCCATACCCACCAAAATATTCTTTAAGACGATCCTCGTCTGTGTCCCAAGAAATCCCACCAATAAATAGCTTACCTTGATCTGACTCCATCTTTTCTGCAATTCCATTTTCATTTGACAAACAATTCAATAATATTCTATCAAAGAAATAAATTTATTGAAGGAAAGAAAGACATAATAAAGTAAAAGAAAATAATCTTATCGAAATGACAACAAAATTTGATTATAAAAGAGTAAATCGAACAGCAAAGAATCGCCGGTCTTGTGAAATGTGTAGATCAATTCAAGAATGAAATGATGAGCATAAATAAAATGAATCGTTGAAGTTGAAGATGAAGCTGATTATTGCATATTATAGATGCATCCAAAAATCCAGAATAACAACCATTAAAGGATTATTAATCTAACAGATCCAAGTATATATAAAAAGCAATTGAACAAGAAAGTATAATACCTTATCCAGAAAATCAGGCAGAAACCAATAAGACAGTGATTATGAAAATGCTGGAATTAATTTGAATTCATTAGATCCTTCTCTCCAGAATCAAGATTCAATCTTACAATCCTGAAAATCCATAATTCAGATAGATCAGACACACCCACAAAGGAAAATTGTTAAAGGAGTGTAAAGATCGGATTTCTATAGAGGAAAAAAAATTCAATTATTTTGGAAAACCACCATTAAAAGAGGAGCCAAGAAGGCAAAAATTGTAGGAAACAAAGATCTAAGAAGATGAATATCCAAAAATGGGAATAGAGGACGAGCACTGTCTTTCTCTGGGTTGTCTGCGCGAAACTCCTTCCCTTCCCTACTTTTTATTAAATAATTTATTCCACCCTTTCAAATTGAATCAGAAGAAATTCCTTCCTGGATATTCCACTTCTTTCAAATTGAATCAAAAGAAATGGAATTCCATTGCAGAGAGATATGAGGTAGTGTTGGGCAATCCTTCAAAAAATATTTGGAGGAACTTAAGGTAGATTGATATAGCAGATGATGAGTTTATGTAATAAAAAAAAAAATGCAAAATATGTCTGCATGATTTTTGTCTTGATTTCACCTTAAAAAGTACTTGTTTGGTATTTTTTAGGTACTTAGTAAGTAATGAATTTTACTCGATATGGATAATTAGTTGATAGTAAACTTACAAAATATATAAATAAAAAATGTGCTCGATCAACTTAAATTATGCCCTAGTTTGCTACATATTAAAATTTTAATTCTCATTTTTTTACTCATTTTCAACTACACATTCTTCAATAAAATAATATTTTTCATCATACAATAACTTTTCCTTCTTTTTTCAACCATATATATTCCATCAATCTACTATTCCAGAATACATTCTTCCAAAATAATGTGGCTCAAATGCACCCTATATTTTAAACAGATTGTAGGGTTGGTGATGCCATCGTCCCAAGAGGTTTTTGGGTTGTGATTTAGTAGGTAATTAATTTGTACATAATGAAATTACATGATAGTTTATATACGGATGATGTATCAAGAAGAGATAGGGGGAATTTTTTTAATTGAAAAAATTCTAATATAATCATATCTCACTATATCATGTATATGTAAATTATTATGTATACGTAGCACAATCGTAGCTCATTAATATGAATGCGAACGAATTTATGGTTTTTAATTAGGTGGCAAGACCATTAGGGGAATGGTTTCCAGTGTAAATAGGGTTAAATCTAAAGATGTCATGCAAATAAATAGATCTCCTTGTCTTTTGAATGAATGTGGTGTTTTAGAAAGCAAAAGCACCTTCCAATCTATTGTCCCCAAGAGCGAAGGGTTAAATAGGTAGTATAGACCTTCTTACTTTTAATTATGTGTTTTATGGCTTCTGTGAAGCGAATGAAGGAAAGCTCGAAGATCTTATGGGTGAGCTTATGCTCACTCTCAGCTTCTTTGATTAATAGGCGAGCCAGCTATTTGAGGAGATTGAAATTGATGTAAAGAAACTATTGATTTCGTGTGAAAGTTTAATGGTCGAAGTAGTTTATTTGAGTTCTAATCATTTCAATATATTGATGTACAATTTAAATACAATATTATCAAAATCGAAACCAGTCTACAAAGTGATACGATTATAAACCACTTTGATTACAAATTGCAAAAAACCCGAACAAATGTCACGTCCAACCGTAAAATCGGTTGATTTGGCACCATAGCTAAATTTTTGTTTGATCCCCATTGTTTCAAAAATACATTTTTTTTTTCTTACTTTTTTCAATCATGTATTCTTCAATAAAATAATGTTATATGTAAAATCAATTTTTATTTTTTTATTTTCTAACTCCACATTTTTCATCTAACTACTATTTTAATATGCTTATTCAATAAAAATAGTGTCAAACAGGCTATCCTAGTAGAGAATTTTGGCCCGGTTCGCCTTATATTTCAGTCACGATTTATGGGCCAGGAAACTCAGGGGCCCAAAACCTTTCCGATGATCTAATTGAAGTCGGGCACCGCATAGGTTCGGCGAATTCTTTGTATTTGTTTCTGTAACTGTGTTGTTCTTCCGATCAGTATTTCCCAATTCCTGTTATTCTAAATGCTTTCGTGTGAGGTACTATAATTATCAAACAGGGTTTGTCCATACATTTTTTTTCTCTCTCTTTTACAATGAAAATGGCACTGTCGACGGCGAAATCAATCGAAACGGCACTTGGCCTCATTGACACAAAGAAAGAGAACCTGAAGAAAGCGTTTGAAGATTTACAGTCGCATTCTTCTGCTTTATCCTCCTTTACTTTCACATGGTCAGACCTCGACTCGTATTTTTCATCAATTCAATCGGACTTGCTGGAAAAATTTTCGACTCTCCAATCGCTCGAATCGCCGCAAACCCAGACCCAGAAATTTAATCGCAAGAAACTGAAAGATCCGGTCGCCGAGGACCCGATTCCGGCCCGAGCTGAATTGAAGTCATGCTGCGAGCAGATGGATGGGATGAGGTTGAGGAAGTACATAATTGAGCGGCACAAAGAACAGACCGCGATCCGGGTTGAGCTGCTGGACGCGTGGAAGAGTGCGGCGGACCCGGGTGCGATGGTTTTGGATGCCCTGGAGGGGTTTTGTGATGGAGGATCAGTTTCCTCGTCAGACCTGGGTGGTTTGAGGAGGGCGTGTGTGGTATTGTTGGAGGAATTGATGAAGGCCAGTGTAGAGATTGGGCCGGAGGTTAGGGAGCGGGCGAGGGCCATGGCGGCAGACTGGAAGGCGAAAATAGAGGATAATGGTGGTGGTGGGGATGAGCGGGACGAGGAGGAAAAGGGTTTGGTGAAGTTGGGCTATTTGCAGCTCTTGGCTACTTACGGCTTGTTGAGTGCTGGTGGATATGATGTGAATGAGCTCATTGATTATGCTGTTGTGATTGCTAGGTGTCGACAAGCTGTTGACTTGTGTCAAGCTCTTGGACTTGGCAATAGGATTTCTGGTAAATTTGATACTTTTCTGCTTTTCTGTTACCAGGTTCTTTTGCTATAATGATCTCATAATTATTTCTGTGTTATTTTTTACTATATCAATGTACTGCTGTCTTGCTTTTTTGTTGTTGTTCCTTGCTAGTTGCATTCTGATCTTTTTGTGCTGCATATGAAACTTGGATGTCTTGAATTCTGGGAGAATCTAAAAGCATTTAGTCTAATGATATTGAGAGCTGAAGTATTGATTTAATTGGATCATACTTCTTAATAAATTGACTTAAAGTGGAAATGACAGTGGTTTCCGGTTTCGTGCTCTTATTTTAAACTCTCTCTCCCTTGGTCTATTGTGGACTACGGATGGAGAAGAATTTGACAACTCATGACACTTGTCATATTTTTGCTGCTTGATGACATTGCTTTCTTCTGTTCACTGTATAATTTAATGCCACAAGCGCTACATATGTTAAGTCCTCATTTTGAATCTGCATATAAAGTTTAGTGTAATTCTTATTGCACATTTCACCGTCGTGTATTTCTATCAACTTGCATGTCTATGCATGAATTATATATTTCATTCTGCGACATGCATATGGTCCTCATCTTATCATGCATAAAATGGTATGGTTCTCATTTATATGCTAGAACAAGAAGAGGATTTCATCTATTTGGGAGTTGAGATTACCAATCCAAACGAATAATAAGTTAGTGGATAATTAAAAACTATTGTAGATTAAATTGTCCTTACTTCTCAAAGTTTGTGGTTGATAGAAACTTGTGCCAATTGAGGTGGTCGCAACATTTATATTTTTAATTTTCCTCACTTTAGTTACTTTGTAAATATCTAAAGATTCCAGAAATAGAATTAGACATGATCAACTCTAGTATTGGAATCAGAAGCTATTCATCTCTTAGGTCTCTCCATTCCCAAATCCAACTATAAGATTTGAACTTTACATGGCTTAGCATCTCAGTAAGCAATGTAGAAAGCATTGCAGTGCAATGAGAGGGGGGTTATCTTTAAGTGATTGTGATTTTTTTCCCAGTGGAAAGTAACCTTTTATAGAACAGATATGTTTGTGCTGTAGACTGTTGTCTTCTTATGTAGAGATAGTTGCGGAAATAGCTTAGATGATTTGGTAAGAAGTGTTATCTTTAAATCATTTTCTTTTTCTCGTCCACAAGCAAATTCACCATGTGCTCTGCACTTGTGCCTTAGCAAGTTCAGGTCCTACTCAATGGTACCACTTAATTGCATATGCTGTAAAAGCTCTTTTGTGCATCTTTTTAATAGTTTGATGCCTATAGCAATAGATATGGCTTCTCTCAGATGTTATTCAGAAACTCATCAGCAAGGGCAAACAACTTCTGGCTCTCAAATTCATTTTTGAATTTGGGCTGACTGATGAGTTTCCTCCAGTGCCATTATTAAAAGCCTATGTGATAGATATGAAGGAAAATGTTCAAAAAATTCGCAAGAGTGGCAAAAGATCTCGTCAGTCTTTGGTAATCTTTCATATCCGGTTTTTGGTAATAATTAGTTTCACACCAGATGCTGTAGACTGACATTTTCAATTGCTTGTGCAGAATGAGGCTGTGATGAAAGAAATCAGTGCATTGAAGTCAGTGATTAAATGCATTGATGATCATGNTTATACTTCGTTTCACCCCAGATGCCTTAGACTGACATTTTCAATTGCTTTTGTAGAATGAGGCTGTGATGAAAGAAATCAGTGCATTGAAGTCGGTGATTAAATGCATTGATGATCATGGTCTAGAGTCACGGTATCCAAAACATATCCTTGTAACTCGTATTGCGATGCTGGAGAAGGAGAAGGCTGACAAGAAACGCCCTGCAACAGCCCCTGTGCCCAAACCTCAGCAGCAGGCAAAAAACCAAAAGCAGAGGGGAAACAAGCGAATGAAGGCAGTTGCTCTTCCATCGGTAATCAAAAAGAAAAATCGATCTAATCCAGTTGTTTTCCCATCACAACCATCCCACGTGCAGACGGCAGGTTTGTTGCCAGATCATGCTTCTCTGCACCACAGTTCTCCTGCTGGAGTCTATAGCAGGGCAGTACCCCACGTAGCTGCCGACATGTATGCTGGCTCATCTGCTGGCGTGCATGGGTTCACGGGAGCCCCTATGGGCTTTTCTGGGAACCTTAATCAAAGTGCAGCCACTGCTTATCCATCAGAACAACAAGGGCTACCTAGTTACTATGGCGCTGCAATTGGTTATGGTGGATATGGCATACCACCTCAATACCATCCAGGTTACTATCCGCAGTAGTACGTGGTTCTGCAAATTTTGGATGGTTTCCTCCCATGTCTGATTGTAGAAAGCCATTATCAGAAGGCATGACATGCTTTTTGATTACTGCAATTTTGGTACAGTTTGCTATAGCTGTGTCTTTCCTATATTTATTAATATGTGGGACTCCCATGACATGTTTCAACCAACCTCATGGTTTAGATCAATTGGGATTAATCATGACGTGTCTCATGATAATCATTCACTCTAGAGCTTTTTCAGAACAGCTAGGAACTTTTTCAAATTGGGAAGTTTCTTTTCAAAACTTTTTACTGGATAGTAGGTCCTATCTGTTATTTGGTAGTTTACCCACATGAAAATGAATTAGGATTTAATGCTTTCAAAGCATATCTCGTTGCCATCACACTTCATATACTGCCGTTTCAGCACCTGCTTGAAAACACATGTTTCCCGTTACTCTGCAAATGTAGATCTATTCTAAGTTCTTTTATTTTACTTTTTATGAGAACACTTCGCGCATTTACCATTTTTTCTGCTCCCTCCCCCAACTTTTATGTTTCCTCTGCAATCTTTGAATTGCCTGCAAATTGCAGATTATCTTAGATATTAATTGTTGCTTTCCGTTGTTGGCAAAACTTTATTTTTTGCTAAACTTCATTTGGATTCTATGAAGTCAGTCTGCCTTTCAAGTTAAACAGTGTGTTAGATGTTTTACGACCATCTGCAATGTAGGGTTGTTAACAAATCAATTAGTTTAAGGTTGCATTGACCTAGGTTAGTACCTTTTTAGAGAAGGCTTGGCAGTATGCTTTGCGGATTGGTGGATATCATGCAAGACCAGTTTGTGATGGAAACACTCATATGAACTATGATGTACCTGCACACCTGTCTGAAAGGGCCATTGGGGCCGTTTGGCATGGTTTTTATTTTGTGTAGAAGAGTTTTTGAAAAAAATTACCCTAATTTTTGTTTAGATACTAATTTTATAAAAGCTTCATATTCCAGAAGTATTTTTATATGAAGTTAGTTGCATTGGACCAGTTTTCTCTAAAAGCTCTTCTAATTAGAAGAAGCACTTTCATAAAATTAGCCAAACGGCTGCTTCTCGGTGTCAAAAGCTCATTTTGACTTTTCAAAGTCATGCCAAACGGACCCTTAAGTGTCCTATGCCCCAATAGCTCCACTGATCAGTCAATTCCATGCTCATTTCATCTGTTAGAATCACAATGTCATCTGTGTTGTTTTATTTGTCGATGTCTCGCAGAATGAACATGTGATCTAAGCATTGACTGTTTATACTTGAAGTTGATTGAGGTTAGTTGTGAGGGAAATAGTGCTGATCTTTTCTCCATTTTCTGCATTGTGGCGTACATGCTTCATTTTACTTGATGCAGCTTAGGTTTCATTTTTTCAACATTGGAGTTGTTGCTCTTTTGGTGCTAGACGATCTCAAGCAAAACCTCCTATGTGAGTTCATTGTACTTTTGAACTTAATACATACAATTGCTTTGGATAAGTTCAATTTTGGAACCAAAGCACCTCTTTCGTCTTTAGTTATCAAAAGCAATGGTCTTCCTAAGTAAGTTTTGGAGGGAAGCTCGAGAATCTCGTCTTTAGTTATCCAGACTCGGAGCAATGGCCTTCCTATGCAAGGATCTCGCTGAGTGCAGCTATAAACACAAGATTTCAGGGCAAGATTAGAGCAGATTGAGTTAGCCTGTTTGGACTTTGGACAAATATGAATACTGTGTTGCATTATAATAATTACTGCGATTTCATTGCTTTATTTGTCGCATTTCTCTAATTAGCAACTATTGAAAGATATATAAATTGGTCATTTTATTTTTTAAATTTAAATTTTGGGGCTGAATTTCTTGCTATTCTGGTGAAATCTTGTAAAAAATTATCTAAGTTTTATTAAAAAAAATTATGGGCTGTTGTTGCAAGTTTAATTTCCTTGATGGTCTTTTAGTGGGACATAAATGCAATAAAAAGTAAAAGTTGAGGAATTTTAGTACAATTAAAGAGTAGTTAACAAGGAAAATAGGCGTTTATTGTCATTGCAGTGCAACAAAAAGAAAATGTACACTTCCCTATTTTTATGTTAATATGTTTAACTAAGTTATAAGAGTAATGTTATTTAGTACAAATGGTGCTAGAAGTTGGTAAGGTCCGTTTCTTGAAAGAATTGGATTGACTCGTAACATTTTGGGATTTGTCAATCAGAACCAAGTGCCACTCTTTGAAAGAAGAGCATGCCGAACTTGTTGGTTCCCATTCTAGAATTGGATTGATTTGTACCGATTTTTAATCAAACGAACCAAAACGAAAGTTTTTTGGTGCAAGAATAGGTTCGAAATAGATCAAACCAATCAATTCTAGTTTAGCTTTACTCGTTAGGATAATTTTTCCTCTTCCTAGCGGTAACAACAATAAATGATAAGATTAATTAAATAGATCATCTATTGCATACATTCAATCCTTACGACAATTTGTAGCGTTATTGGTGTTGATAGCATTGTAGCTGTTACTCGCGAAAAAATACTCGTACCACATGGCGGTCGGAATGAACCTACGCTTGTTATCGGTTCGTCCGAACCGATGCGACGACCTAAAGCATTCCCCCGTACTCAAGGGGACACAACGCCGAACCGATGGGAGGAGGGCATCACGTACCCTCATCTGTTTGAAAAGGGCATGATGTGATGGCTAGATGGGATTGCTTGCTGTTGCGCCACCTCCTACAACCTAAGCTGTCACATCTCCAACCTAAAACAAGATATGAAGATCCAAGCATTTATGGTCTGATTGACAGGTGATTGACGAGCAGGGACGGATTTAGTTGGAGGGGGGGCTGACCTGGCTTCAGCCCCCCCAGCCCATTAATATTTTAGTTCAAAAAAATAAAAAATTATGTAAAAAAAAAAATTTCTTGTGTAATTTTTTTTATTTTTACGTATTAGCCCGGCCTGTAATCCGGTCCTGAATCCGTTCCTGTTGACGAGGGACGTATAGATTAGGTTACAGTAGGACACATGTTACCTCATCCAACTATTTTTATAGATTGTATTTTACTATAAAAACACATGTAAGTAATTGTTAAGGGTTAATAAAAATTTATACACAAAAACTCCCCAGGTTTCTCTCTGTATTGGGAAGGGCTCGCCAAAGCCGACCCCCTCTTATATAAATTTTAAAGAATCAAATACAAGACAAATTCCAAAGAACTACCTATTGCTGTTGAACCATTTTTTGGGGTCAACAGTAGCATTTCAAAGATTTTTCCCATTTCTTTAAAGAACAAACGTTATTGGATTATTCAAGAAACGATTATGCAAAATTTAAGAGAATAGTTACTCGAGAAGAATGAAACCTACAAAAAAGAGAGAACATTAACATGACTTGAGTGTCTTGAATTAATCTATTTGTACAATACAATTTTGGTTGTTAAAATTTGATTTGAAAAATAATTTTAAATAATGTTTAAAATGAATGAACGTGGTGACCTGTCAATCAATATTATCCTAGCACACATGGTTTTCCACCGTTCACTTGTAACAAAACAATTGGAGAAGTACATACCAATGGAAACACATATCTGAACCTCTAAAGTCAACTGCGTATTAGTACTAGAACTGTGCCCTCTCCGACAAGCGATATCTACGGCGCACTACAGCAACCTCACATGAAATTACCATCATATCCCCGTCTTTCCTAATTCCAGAATCACCCCTGCCCGCTTTCCCCATCTCAAAAGCTGAAAGATAATCGCTTGACTCTCTTTTTCTTAATTTCTCGTCAATGGAAGATTCTCAGTCACTCCCTCACTCTCCTTCCGATAATTTCAGCTGTCACGTGACAGATGGAGGAAGCTCCGCCACTGGCGGATCGAGTAACGGAGCGAAGTACAGGCTTATGTCTCCGGCGAAGCTCCCGATCTCCAGGTCCACTAGTATTACTATTCCTCCAGGCCTTAGTCCGACGTCGTTCCTTGAATCTCCTGTCCTTCTTTCCAACATTAAGGTGACTTTTTTTCTCACAAGAAATTGCTTCATTTGTTTTACTCATTATGTGCTTTATGGAAAATTTACACTAATGGCAATAATTTTAGTAGCTTAAATGATTCAGATTCGGATCTGGTACCTAGTTTATGTGGAAATGCACTGTTTCGTTGCTGAAAAAAGCTAAAAGAGATGGAGAAAAAATGCCAACACTAGGCTAATTAATAGTTTTAACAAGTCTAGTTGTGCGAATCTCAATTTTGTGAAAATTGCAGATGTTCAATTTTTATTGTATTGAATGACCAAACAAGATTTTGTGCATGATGTTAGAGTGCCTATAGTGGGGAATTTATTGTTGTGTGGGCGACCTCCATTATCGATTTGATGCTTGGTTCTCTTTCAGTATATTGCAGTTTAGTGCGTTATTTTTCTTCTGAGTGCTCATTAGGAGAATATTTTAATGTTATATGAATAATATATGGTGTCTTGTGGGTGGGCTTGGAACTGTTAAATTCTGATGCTCTCATGACGTGAGGATGTGTTACATATTTATATCGGTTTCATCATGGAATCATCTTGAGCACCTCTGCACCTTTTGTAGTTTATACTTTTAATAAAAGAGTATTTAAGTTTCACCGTTGTTTCTTCACATAATGAATATTCCTTTTCATGTTGGTGTTTAGCATTTTCCTTTTTGTGGTTCCCTGGAGAAAAAGAAGTTGCACTTAAAGAATGAGCAGCATCAATGCTATTTATGTCCTTGTGATTATCTGACATATGTCACAATTGAGTTCGTCATACAAGGTTTTAATGGTATAAATTTGATTGTAGCATCTCTATATAACCCTACCCCTGTAAATGAAAAGGGGAAGTATTTATGTCTGTTACAAAAAATGACAGAAGAAATAGGAACCCCTTTTGGAGTGGAGAGTTTGAATGTTTATATGCTAGTTAGTGGTTGTTGAATGAAAAAAATTCCCAAATCACTAATTCTTCCGCACTTGTTGATTTTCACAGGCAGAGCCTTCTCCAACCACAGGTTCCTTTTTCAAGTCTCAATTGATGCAAGGCGCTGGTGAAAGCGCAGCATTGTCGTTGGACAAAAATTGTGCTGGTGGCAATGCTATTGACCTAGGAACATCCAGCAGCTTCGAGTTTAATTTTCACTCTGGATCTAGTTCCACACCGGGATTATCGTCCATGGGATTGGCGGTAATGGTCTAAGACTCGTTATGTTCTTGATCGAATGTCTCTCTCTATATATACACATATGTTAATATATACCCACGTATATACAAGGTATACATCTCCATGTGTGGGTGTGGGTGAAGGAATGAATGAATGATTAATTGATTGACATCTAATAATCATTTCATTTTCCATGGATTAAAGAGAACCCCACGTGGGGTTCCATATTCAATAGAACCCAACGTGGGGTTCTCTAGTGGATTTAAAAAAATGTAATATTCAGTGTTAACGGGAACCCCACGTGGGGTTCTCTTTTAAATTGATTCGATTGGATGGTTAATTGGAAAATGTAATATAAAATTAATAAAAAGCTGACGGTAGGGGAAAGTGATTTGATGGTATGGGAAAGTGGGACTAAGAACCCCACGTGGGGTTCTTGTAGATTTTTTTGTCTTCCCACCCAATTCCCGGGCTACATTTTCTAATAATATACCAACATTTTCTGTTCTCTGCAAATTATAGTCTCTCTCAATACACAGGTAAATTATAGTCGCTCTCTCTCTCTCAATACACAGGTAAACAATTTGATAATTATTCATAACTATTTTTTCAGGAGAATGGAGTATATTTCTATTATTATTGTCATAGTCATGCTTTTCATGGCTCTTTTGGCATCAACGGTGCACATTTTTAGAAAATCCGCTCCATCTCCAGCTCATTGTTGCCAGTTTTTGCTCCATTTCCATCTCCATCTCCAGCTCCAACTCCAAAATTGTCATTTCAAAAATTTGTTTTGGACTCTAACTTTAGGCTTCAACCCATTTATAAATAATTATTTATTTATAAAGTTATTAGGGCTTGAAGAGGAATGAAGTTATTTATATGTCCGATTTTTGTTAGTTTTTGTAATGGAAAAATGACAAAAACATATTAATCATTAATGTGTTTTTGTTGTTTTTCTTTTTTTTTTTTTGCTTTTCCCCTTGTAATATATTAATCATAAATTATGGGAAACAATTAGAAAGTTAATCGGTCGGCAGAAACAAGAACCGTTTCATTTCAAATAATTTATTACCCGAAAACACTAAATAGAAAAAAAACATAAATAATTAAACATTACATTACAAAAAAAAATATATTACAGTCAAGCTTCAAGCTCTCAGTCACTTGTTTGCTAGGAAAAAAAATATATTACAAGGGGAAGAGCAAAAAAAAAGAAAAACAACAAAAACACATTAATGATTAATATGTTTTTGTCATTTTTCCATTACAAAAACTAACAAAAATCGGACCCATAAATAACTTCATTCCCCTTCAAGCCCTAATAACTTTATAAATAAATAATTATTTATAAATGGGCTGAAACCTAAAGTTAGAGTCCAAAGCAAATTTTTGAAATGACAATTTTGGAGCTGGAGATGGAGATGGAGCAAAAACCGGCAACAATGGAGCTGGAGATGGAGCGGATTCTCTAAAAATGTGCACCGTTGATGCCAAAAGAGCCATGGAAAGCATGGCTATGACAATAATAATAGAAATATACTCCATTCTCCTGAAAAAATAGTTATGAATAATTATCAAATTGTTTACCTGTGTATTGAGAGAAAGAGCGACTATAATTTACCTGTGTATTGAAAGAGACTATAATTTGCAGAGAACAGAAAATGTTGGTATATTATTAGAAAATGTAGCCCGAGAATTGGGTGGGAAGACAAAAAATCTACAAGAACTCCACGTGGGGTTCTTAGTCCCACTTTCCCATACCATCAAATCACTTTCCCCTACCGTCAGCTTTTTATTAATTTTATATTACATTTTCCAATCGAATCAGTTTAAAAGAGAACCCCACGTTGAGTTCTCTTTGATGGTAGAACCCCACGTAGGGTTCCCGTTAATACTGAATATTACATTTTTTTAAATCCACTAGAGAACCCCACGTTGGGTTCTATTGAATGTGAAACCCCACGTGGGGTTCTCTTTAATTTTTCTTTAAAAAGAAAAAGAACCCAACTCCTCGTTTAAATTATTGAAACTCGTTTGATTTTGAAATTGCTAATAATAATAGAAGAATGAAAAACTTTGAAATATATATTATTTTTAAAAAAATTATTAGTAAGTAATCAATTTACAAGAGAACCTCACGTTGGGTTCTATTGAATTATATTACATTTTCCAATCAACCGTCAGCTTTTTAATAATTTTATCATTTATGGTTTTTTTAAATGGTAATCAATTTACAAGAGAACCCAACGGTTTTTTTAAATCCCATCAATTTACAAGAGAACCCCACATTGGGTTCTCTTTGATGGCAGAACCCCACGTGGGGTTCCCGTTAATACTGAATATTACATTTTTTTAAATCCACTAGAGAACCCCACGTTGGGTTCTTCCTGGTAAGATTTGCAATATAATCCCAAGTTTTACGAACACAATGAAAGCTAAAAAAAAAATGTTCAAAGTTTTGTTTCCTTGATACTATATGATCAGTAGCGAACTAGCGGTTATGGTGATTAAAGATTTTTCATATATATATATATATCCATTCATTAGTTCTGGTTATGTCTTTGAACAAGACAATGGATGTTACATATATTTAACTAAGAGCTTCCATCTGTTTTACATTCTCACAGAGATTGTCAAAACAATGTTAATAGCTTGTGAAACAATGTTAAATTCAGCACACTTTGTTATTCTCTTGCATGCTTACCATGTTAATGATTATTGTAATTATATGGTTGGAGCTGAGACTTAAGCCTGTAGATTTGAAATTAAGTAACTGTTCAATTTACCTTTTTGACAAAATTCAGGAAATTCAAGTCCTTTATGCGCTATGTTTATTTTCTCTAAATTCTAACTCCCCTATGAAAGTCAAAATACTCGCAAAATTTGAACCTGTGATTTATGTATATTTAGCTGATTTTGGTTCTGGAACCCGATTCATTTGATTTTGTCAAAGATTCCTGCAGGATTGAACAGACAGCAGATTGGTCCCCGCAGTCAAATTCAAGACCAGCTGTTTTCGCATTCTTCGTCATCTTCATCTTTTGTTACATGTGAGCTTCCAAGATCAAAAGATTTCAGAGTATCTGCACCCACAAGTGTGCATACTTCATCAGTTTGTGATGCTGTTGATGAGTTAAATCAGGGAGGTCAGTCCAATACCCGCATTCAAGTGTTGCCTTCTGATAATAAAGATAATGTTTCCTTAGTAACAGGCGAGAGAACATCAGATGATGGTTATAACTGGAGAAAATATGGGCAGAAACTTGTTAAAGGATGTGAATTTCCTCGAAGCTATTACAAGTGTACATATCCCAACTGTGAGGTAAGAAAGTTTTTCGAACGTTCTCCAAGTGGACATATAACAGAAATCGTATACAAGGGTTCACATGATCACCCAAAACCTCAACCTGCCCGTCGATATAATTCTGGTGCTCTCGTGTCCATTCAAGAGGAGAAATTGGACAAGGATTTATCATTCACTAATCAACAGGGTAATTAGACTAACATTTTGATGAATCCTTTAGCATCTACAATGCAATATAATGCAAAATTTTAGTAGTCCCATTGTGCTCTTTTATTTTGCACACTAAAATGTGTTCTCGTTTTTATTTTATCATCTTGTTGAAGACAAGTTGAACACCAATACTCTGAGCAGTAGTGTGGAGCCAAATATGTCTCCAGTGCTGTCTCTTCAGCAAGCAAATGAGGATGGTCTATATGGGACAGGAGAATTTCAGGCCATTGATGAAGATGATCCATTTATTAAGCGAAGGTAATGCAGTAACACAATTGCATTAGATTTGATACTGTTTTTCCATGATAGCTTATTGTTTGGAAATCTAAGCAGGAAGATAGAGGAGGATCTTGATGTTACACCAGTGGTTAAACCCATTCGTGATGCACGTGTTGTTGTTCAAACTACGAGTGAAGTTGATGTACTAGATGATGGATATCGTTGGCGCAAGTATGGGCAGAAAGTAGTCCGAGGAAATCCGAATCCCAGGTATGTGGTTATGTTTAAATACATTTAAAGGTTGAATTGAATGGTATTCTCATTTTGGACACTGGTTAGATCAACAGAAATTTATCGTTTGCCCTCTCTAATCCTGAGATAAAATGCTTATACCTGCATGATCTGGGAATTAAGTAGATCTAATGTTTTATTGGTATTTTAACAGTTTTAACCTTGACCAATTTGACTTGCTTAAATTTCACGAGGGGTTTGTTCTTATCCAACCATCATAATAATTGTGCCCCATCTATTACTGTGTGATATCCAAGATAACAAATCAATCCTTATGGGAACAGAAGATGTTGAAATGGAAAAAAAAAGGTCAACTTTGTTGTGATAAAGTAAAGGAATAAGGCTGAAAAGGAAAGTTTTCATCAAGACATGTAACGACTAGCACACTTCTTGGTCTCTACTATCAAAGTGTGCTTGCAAGCAAATCATGCAAACTTTTAGCGTTTCCTCCAGAAGCTAGATGCATGTTTTTCTTAACTTTTAAGAATAAACGCTAACTGAAATGGAATCTTTACTACCTGAGCAGGGAAAACTTGGGTTTGTATTTATTTGGATCTAGAAGATACCTTATCACCGTGTACGCATACTAGTTAAATGAATATGGACTTGAAAGTCTGATCAGGACTTCGCTTAAAACTATCCTTTGCATGCTACCTCTTATTTAACCTACTACATTTTTCTGCTACAAAAATGTGGTATTTCTTATAATTTTTTTTCATCTGCAATGTAGGAGTTATTACAAGTGCACAAATGCCGGATGCCCAGTGAGGAAGCATGTTGAAAGGGCATCTCATGATCTTAAAGCAGTTATAACTACATATGAGGGTAAACACAACCATGACGTCCCGGCTGCCAAGAACAGTAGCCATGAATTTGCAGGAACCACGCCATTTAGTGGGACTTCGAGAATGAAACCAGAAGATAAAGGCCCGGTTAGCCTTGATCTTGGGGTCGGAATTAGCCAGAATCAAGCTAATGAGCAGCTGTGCAACTTGAATGCTCAAACTGCACAAAGCCAAATTCCACCTAGTGATTCCAGTATGATGATAATTCAACCATCACAAATCCCTCGCTATGGTTTTGTAAATGGTGGGTTGAATCTGTATGGAAATAGAGAAAATCGTGTTGAAGGGCATAACTTTCAGAGTCAGCCTGTACATGCTTCTAGCCAATGTCCACAAAATCTTGGAAGAATTCTTATGGGTCCATGAAATTGTTCCTGAATATTGATAAAAATATAGTAATAACAAAATTACCATTTTTATTTTCCGGTTCTTTTGTTAATGAAATGTGGATGGATGTATTTAAAGGGGAAGTAATTTGGAATGCTTACACAGGATACGCGCACATTACAACTCCTTCTTTTTCTGCTTCGTGTATATGTTCATAGTCAGTGTTTCTCTATGTGAAGTATTTGATGCAACTTTGTCGACTTCTTTTTATCATTCTTCCCTCCATATTTGTTTTCTTCCCATTTTTAAATGCACAGCCGCAAAGATCTTGTATGGTTTGAGAGTGACTGTTGATTGGAAGAAGAGCAAGGCATTTTTTTCGGAGCATGTATTTTGACAAATTTGTTGTGTGAAGTAAGAACTCATCTTGATAAATGAAAAAAATGCTAAGTGAATTGTCCAAATAGTTATTGAACTTTACGTCATACTTTCAAGAGGTCATTGAACATTCAAAATCACTTAAACCATCACTGAATCTTGCACAAAGTTTCCACGAGATTATTGAACTTTAAAAATCATCACATTCATAATTGAATTTTGCAAAAGTTTTCCAAGGTCACTAATTTAGTGATATTTTAGAAAACATTTTGCAAAGTTTAGTAATTCCGTAGAAACCTTTTACAAAGTTTAGTAATGAATAAGGTGATTTTTAAAGTTCAGTTCGTGAAAACCTTTTACAAAGTTCAGTGATGACTTGAGTGGTTTTTAAAGTTCAGTGACCATTTGAAAGCATGGCGTAAAGTTTAGTGACTATTTGGACAATTCACTCGAAAAATGCTGGTTTGGGAAATTGAAAGCAGCAGCAATTAGACAGTTGCAGCTGTACTCGTGACTACAAAGGCAAGCCAATTGAGCAGGATGAGTTTTGGAGAAAATACTGACTTCCTAAAAATGTCATAAGAAAGTAAGAAACATTTAGGAAGTGGAGCATGAATCTCATATGATATCGAGCAGGCTTCTTGTTCGTTTGTGAGCTGTATGGACGATTTTTTTCACCACGAAATTGAAAATAAGTTTATGTCGTAACCAATGGAGGCAATAGAGACAGATTTATGGATAGGTGAACTTCAACAAGACCACACGAAGAAGGGTGCAAAAAAGGGTGAGAACTACACACCGCAATTAATTCATCCGCTGTCTACTTGTTATGCAGATTTAGAGAGATCCAATTAATTCATCCGCTGTCTCCGTCTGTGCCCATCACAGCCGTTTCCTGTACTACAAATCATTTCAATTTTCAAAAAGCAAAAACATTCTCTTGTTCTAGAGGCCAAGATGGACAGTCTACATTTGCTGCAATACTGATTCCTGTAATATCTAATGAAAAAAAAATGAATTCGATCTGCAGGCGAAGAGAGCGTTGAAAATGCATACAGTTCAATTCGTTTCTAGCTTCCAGACGAAAAGGCAGTGTCTCCAACTTGCCCGTCTAAAAATTTCAGAAAGCTTCTGCATGAGATGTGGATAGCTTTGACGCAGAACATGAACTGTGGCAATAAAGTGACAGATGTAGCTTGTCTTCCTGCAAAGAGCAAAAGCAGCAGATCTGGAGGAAGAAAGCCAGAAAGTGAACTCACTGATGGCTCAGAAAATTTAGTGATTCAACCCAGATTCAAGCAGAACCACTTAAGAAAGAGGTTTTACGGAAAGATCTTGGATTTACTGTTGCCATTTCGGCTTCTTTTTTTTTTTTGACCAGTATAAGAGGCATACAAGAACCATTATGGACGGAAATGAGGTGCTACTGTTCTATGGCACAACAATGAGCTGTTATGGTTCGAACATAAAACAAGTATCTGATCTTTGCAGAGATCCCACTTGCCCTGTTTGCATACTAATTCAATCCGGTTTCAACACTTAATATAACAAGAAAAATGGAATTCAACAGAACACAGATAGTGGGGAACTAAGTGAGAATAAAACAGTAATTACAAAGGAGAAGAATGCCAAGAGAACCATAATAGTTTGTCAAACAATAGCTGGTGGAGTTGTAAATATGGATGATGTTGAAAATGAAGAGGTGTATGATTCAGTTGCAACGGGACCGTATTCCAAGTTAGAGTACCTAATTTTATGAAATCCAAGTACTGTGCTTCCCTGTTTTATATTAGTTCTCAGCTAATTCTAATTTTGTAGCTCTTCAAGATCTGCATACATTACAAATCTAATGTAAGCAGATTTTGTTGTTATCCTTTTCAAAATGAAACGTCTTAATAGATGCTACTAAATATTTGTAATGTCTAATTGCACATTATTGCTAACTAGAAAAAAGTTCATAAACATATCCTTAAAAATACTAATCAGTATCCGCAAATAACTACCAGATTCATTGATAAAAGAAATGGATCTACCTGATGTTTAGAATAAAAGTCTCTAGCATATATGAAGATTTTATTTCCAGGCACAGGATGC
>CAIGRO010210468.1:1407-12208 GCA_903798355.1 Fraxinus baroniana | reverse complement strand
TTCTGCATATATGCTTTTGTAGCAGCTAAGGTGTTTGCTTTCACAATGCTGACTTTGAGCTATTTGTTGATAGGTGTAATTTCTTTTCTCTAACTTCCCTAAATTAAGAGTAAAATTACATATCATTTGAATAACTGTTGCTCATATTTGTTGTTTAGAGTTCTGATGATTGAATTGTAATGAATAATAACAGAAGCATAATGTGAATCTCTAGAAAGCTGAGATATTAGCTTGAAGTTTTACTACCATCATAACTGAAATGTGCAAGGATTTTTTATGGTATACAAGCTAAATTTAGAACTCGAATTTGTAATTGTATTAGTCATTTCTATTTTTTCACTAACGTGCAACACACGTTTTCCTCACTAGTAGTTGTAAAAGTCTCTCAACTTGTTGCACTTCAGACATTGCTGTTCAGTACGGCCTGTCAAATATGCCTTCGGCCGTAAAATGCAAATGGAGGGCAAAATTGGGTCCAATCTATGAAACACAACTTTTTTAAAGGACCAAAAAGGTAAAATACATAAACTTTAGGGTGTAAAAGGGCGTATCTGTAAAGAAAATCGAGAGGCCAGCTATCAAGGCGACTCTGTCATCTGTACATGGTTTTTCCCGTTGACTTGGGGGATTAATTGTGAGATTATTGAAAACTCTACTTCTCTCTGCTCTTAATCTAAGATTATTTGCAATTGTATATGTTTTTTGGTTGGATCAAAACCAGCTCAGGAACAGAAAGGGAGTTTCCAGTTCTTTTCTGCAATCTGTAAGTTATTATATGATTCTTGATGTATTTATGTATATGTATATGTATGTATATAACTACGCACACAATAATTGACTCTTATGATAATCATTTTCAGATTTAAAAGTTGTTTTGTGGAATAAGATGCCAGCTATTATGTGACAACCGCATTTTTTGTTTTCTTGATTTGCCAGCCATTCATTCATATCCGGAGAACATCATTATTCCACCATCCAACTACGCCATATTGATTATTGGGATTGGTCAATTATTCTCAAATTTTAGAGTGTTTGCCCTATTCTGCAAATTGGTTTTGCTCTTGATTCAGATCAGATTTTGTTTGTTTTCAATAAGAAAGAACCCAATAAAATGCCTCTGGGGGAGCTCTTTCTTTCTGCATTCGTTCAGGTACTGTTCCAGCAATTAGCTTCAGGTCTGTTGGTGACCTTCACCCACCGGGAGAGAATTGATACGCACCGCAAGAAATGGAATCAAAATCTGTCTTTTATTCAGGCGGTGCTCGATGATGCTGAAGATAAGCAATTAACTGATCAAGCTGTAAAAGTATGGCTGGAGGGCCTCAGGGACTTGTTCTATGACTTGGAAGATATATTGGATGAGATTACCACTCAAGCTTTGATTCAAAAATACGAAGGAGTTCTGCCTAGAACAAGTCTGTTTCGGAAATTGATCCCTACTTGCACCAGTTTATTACCTGGTTCAATTGCATCCAATAATAAGATGATGTCCAAGATAAAAGAAATCTCTAACAGGTTTGATGATATAGTGAAGCAAAAGAATGGTTTGAAATTGGAAGGGAATTCGGGTGGGCATTCTAACCGATGGACGGTAACCAGATTGCCTAGCACTTCCTTAAATGAGCCCCACATTTATGGAAGAGACAAAGATAAAGAAGCCATGAGGAAATTTTTGATTGGTGAGGGGGGGTGTACTGATGATGTTTGCTACGTTCCGATTGTTGGGATGGGTGGAATTGGCAAAACGACTCTTGCCCAACTCGTCTATAATGATAGAGATGTTAAGGGAAGCTTTCATGTGAGAGCTTGGGTTTGTGTATCTGATTTTGATGTGTTTACAATAACCAAGACAATTTACAAGGCAGTGACTGATGATAGTGGCGAATCTAAGGACTTAAATATGCTTCAAGTCAGATTACAGCAGGAGTTGTCGAAGAGCAAGTTCCTTATTGTTCTTGATGATCTTTGGAATGAGGACTATGAAAATTGGAACACACTATGTCTTCCTTTCCAATACGGGCAACCTGGAAGTCGAATTATCGTTACAACTCGCCTTGATCATGTTGCATCAAAAGTGGGTTCTGTTCCAGCTTACCATATGAAGATGTTGACAGATGGTGATTGCTTATCTCTTTTAGCTCATCACGCTAAAAGATCTATAGATGCTGATCCAGATATAAGAGAAATTGGTAAGGGACTAGTGAAGAAGTGTAGAGGCTTGCCTTTGGCAGCAAAAGCACTTGGTGGCCTTCTACGTTCTAAGGAAAGTAAGGAAGAGTGGGTAAATGTGCTGAAGAGCAAGATATGGGATTTACCAGAACAAAACAACATTCTTCCTGTTTTAAGATTAAGCTATCATCATCTGCCATCGCATTTGAAGCATTTGTTTGCTTATTGTTCCATATTTCCAAAGGACTATGAGTTTGACAAGAATGAGCTGGTGTTATTGTGGATGGGAGAAGGTTTTCTGCACCAAAAAAGAGGGAGTAAAGAGATGGAAGAGTTAGGCTTCGAGTGTTTTAATGAACTATTGTCGAGATCCTTTTTCCAACGACTAGGTGACAGTGATTCACATTTTGTGATGCACGACCTTATAAATGATTTGGCTCAACTTGTTGCTGAAGGGACTTGCTACAGGCTTGATGAGAAGGTAAATACTAACAAGGAGTATAGAGTACCAGAAAAAACTCGCCATGCTTCATTCCTGCGTCATGAATTTGAAGTTTTCACAAGATTCAGGGCATTCAAACAAGTTCAAGGTTTGAGAACTTTTATACCAATGCCTGTCCAAAATTCACACGTTTGGCCTCCTTTCTACTTATCCAACAAGATCTTACTCGAATTGCTTCCAGAGCTTCATCGCTTAAGAGTGCTATCTCTAAGCGGCTATTCCATCACTGAGCTTCCAAGTATCATCTGCAAGTTGTTACATTTACGGTACCTCAATCTATCTGGCACTTCTATTGTTTCATTGCCGGACTCTATAAGTGATCTCTACAACTTGCTCACTTTATCTTTAAGTAATTGCCGCTTTATTAGTCAGCTGCCACCGGCAGTAGGAAGTTTATCCAACCTACGGAATCTTGACATCTCTAACACCGATCAACTGAGGGAAATGCCGGTCGAAATCGGTAATTTGATAAAGCTGCGGACATTACCAAAACTTGTTGTCAGCAAAGTCGGTGGCTTGGGACTGAGGGAATTAAGGAATCTTCAGCATTTGCAGAGGACACTTGCCATTTCAGAATTGCAAAATGTAACGGACATCGAGGATGCAAAGGAGGCATGTTTAAGGCGTAAGCAAGAACTCGATGAATTACAACTGGCATGGGGAAAAGATATTGATGTTTCAATTGATAGGAGTTTCGAAGAAGAAGTGCTAGATATGCTACGGCCTCATGAAAACTTGAGAAATCTCAAGATTGAATTCTATAGAGGTGAAAACTTCCCAAGTTGGATAGGGGATAAATTTTTTTGCAAATTGTTGAGCATAAGCCTGGGCAGCTGTAGTGAATGTACATCTTTACCACCACTTGGGCAACTTCCCAAGCTCAAACACCTGCGCATAGAAGGCATGCGAAAAGTAAAACGCATTGGTGTTGAATTTTGCGGTTTTGTGGCTGTCCCATTTCAAAGTCTCGAGAGTCTAAGATTTTATGACATGCCAGAATGGGAAACATGGTCCCGTTCTGCAGATGGTGAGGAATCCGAGAACCAGTTCCCTTTTCTTACTCAGCTTACAATATTCAAATGCCCCAAGTTAACTAATGTTTCTCCATTGAAGCTCCCCATTCTTCATGACTTGGACCTTCAGGAATGCAACAACGTAGTGTTACGAAGTTTCAATAATCTTAATAAGTTAAACTACTTGAAAGTTGAGTCTGTTACAGGGCTATCTCATCTACCGGAGGAACTTCTGCAGTCCACTGAATCACTTGAAGTTTTAGAGTGTTGTAATTGCAGGGAACTGCTTTCACTGTGGGAAAATGGAGTTATGGTGGAACATCTTGTCCGTCTAAGACGCCTCGTTGTTGCTGACTGTTCGGAACTTGTATCCCTTTGTGAAGAGGAACAACAGATGCCTCGCAATCTTGAAGTTTTGGAGTTATTTCGCTGTGCGAGATTAATTTCCATTCCAAACATGAGCAACCTCAGGATCCTGAGGGAGTTTATAATAAAGAATTGCCAAAGACTTGTAAGCTTTTCGGAAAATGGCGTCCCTCCCATGCTTCGACGCCTTGAGATACTCGGCTGCAATGCCCTAGTATCCCTGCCTAGTAGCTTCTCAAACCTTGAAAGGCTGGAGATTAAGGACTGCTCGTCTCTGAGGACCTGTTTGGATGGTAACTTCGCAATCACCCCTAAAAAACTTTCCATCAAAAACTGCAATCAACTTTCAGAGGCAAAGCTTCCACCGAACAGTGAAATTTCTCTGGAAGAGCTTACTATATCCAAATGGCTGAATTTCAGCTCTCTACTCCGGCATGTGCACAGCTTTGCACATCTTTTTGAACTGTATCTATCTGATTGTAATGGTCTAGATAACTTCCCAGAGCAAGGGTTGCCACCAAACCTGAGGACACTTTCCATCGAACATTGCTCAAATCTTAAGTCCTTGCCAATGCAGATTCGAAACCTCACATCCCTCGTATCACTTGAGATACGTACTTGTCGCAGGCTTCAGAACTTCCCAAGATGTGATTTCCCCCCAAATTTATCTTCACTAAGGATCTGGGATTCTAGGAAACTCAAGCCTCTAGCAAAGTGGGGCCTACACAGACTAACCTCTCTTCGAGAATTTTCGGTCTGTGGTGGATTTCAAGAACTGGAGTTTCTTGGTGATGATGACAGTCTCTTTCCTCGTTCTCTAATTAAGTTTTCTATTGCTAGATTTCCAAAACTTACTTCGCTCTCTAAGGTTCTTGAAAACCTCACCTCTCTACAACACCTATCAATCATGAATTGTACAAGCCTTAATGTTTTGCCCAGTGAAAACCTGCTCGACAAGCTTTGGCATCTAGAGATAAGCGACTGTCCCCCTCTGAAACAACGGTGTCTCAAAGATAAAGGGGATTATTGGAACAAGATAGCTGGAATTCCTTGTGTAGAATTAGACGGCACTTACATTTACAGACACAGTTTGGGTTAAGCTGCAGTTATTTTTCCTCGTTTGAGGGTATCAGAGACCATATCTTCACTGCATTATCAGGTAAACAAATTTTTAAACCATCATATTTTTTTATTTGGCCTCCTTTGATCGCTCAATCTTTGAGCCATTGAAAGCCCGTTGTTTACTTGATATCATCCAGCAATGGACTAGCATATTGCACTAGAAATGAACAACAAAAGTGCTGCTGTCCCTTTTAATTGACCTTCTGTTTATGTGCAGTTTGCGAGAATTGTCAAAAATTGTCTATGCATGGTTGACAAATACCAGTACATGACAAAGAGAACATCAGTTTCGATCAAGGGTGAATGAACTTTCAATCTGGTGACCCACAACTTATTTGATTGTAAGCATTATCCTGTCTTTGATGCTACCTCTCGACATGCTACCACAGCAAGAAGTACGAACGATTATACAAACTTTAAGCCTCTAAATGCAGACCTTATGTTGTGTTACTGCAAGTCTGGTATTTTCTTTAGATCTAAATGCTTTGATTGTGATTTCTTAATATTTCAGAATACTTTCACATTTTCTATGCCGATATTACAAGGATGTGCTTATCCAACTATTGTTTGTCGGACAATGCTATGTGTATAATGGACACATGTTTGGCCCCTATTGGAGGGGTGTCGGGTGTCCATTATGGACACTGGTATAGATAATGCTATGTACACGTAGCATTATCCTTGTTTGTCTTATGTATTTGGCAAGTGAATTTTACTATTCAACAAAGAAAAACATCTTGAAAATTTCACATCTGTATGGCGGTTGCATAGTGGTTTATGTATTTGTTGTGATTGGAGAAATTTCAGGTGTTGTTTCGTTGAATCACCTTGTCTAAAATCTTTGACTCTTATAAAGTGGACAAGTTATTCGTTTAAAGTGTCTTGACACACACCCATCACTTGCAGACCACCAATTCATTTGTAAGCAAAGGCCAACACTGGCACAATTACATGTTCTAATGCTATGTTGACCTGCCTCACCTAAATATTAAGCTTTTAGAGAAGGGACAAAATTATTCATTTGATTTTGTCTACGACAAATCTTGTTTCGTATTTCATATTTACTGAACTGGCCACCATACGTGACCCACAAACATATTTTCTTGCTTTCTTGGCTGTATGGCAAAAGATGTCACAATTAGACCATTAACAAGTTTTTATGGCTAGAACCTGCCTTTTATTTTCTTCTATTAGGAGAAAAGAGGCCCCAGCTTTTAGTTCCAAATATTGGAGTTCGATTAGAGTTTGAGGGTTAATTGACATTTTCTCTTTAGCTGTGCAAGTTACAGCATGTTTGATCTCGCTTTTACGGACCTTTTTTTTTTTTAGCCAAATGCATGGGGATACGGTCCAAAAAAGCACATAAATATTTGATTTTAAGCAGAAGTGGAAGTCCCCATCGAAACTTTTTTGATATTTTTTATGCTTCATTCATTTTCATTGCCACCAATAAATCATTTCAAATAATCCCTTTGGGAGTGATCGAGTTGGTAGAGCAGATAAACACGGAGATCGAAGGTCATAAGTTCGAATTTCCTGCCAAAGCTTCCTCGATCGAACTTGTCGTACCGGACTTGCTTAATCCGGTTTATCTCTCTTGTGTGGTTTGCAGACTACTGCACATGGAGTGAAGTTTATCTAATGTGCACTCACAAGTAGTGGCTGTGGATTCCAACGTCAGCAAAAAACTAAAATAAATAAATAAATCATTTCAAATAATGACCAATCCAGCAACATGAATATCAATGATAACATAAAACTTGATATAATATCACGTGTCATTTAATCATTGAACATTTTAAACTACAGTCAGCTTTTTCTTCCATCTAATTATCTGCTGTCACATACGATTATGTTAAAACTTTTTATCAAATTCTTTTGACAAAGTAACATTTTGAGAGGCCACTTTTGGGCCCATCAATTTGATGTAGCAAAGAAGACCATCAATGTTCGAGATCTCTAAGAGACCATTCTCATATTAATGACTTTAATGAGAGGCATATGTGAAAATCTAACCTAAACGAATGCCCCTTTAGTTATGTACGATTTCCCTCTAAGTTATGTTTACTAACTCACGATGGAAGTATCTGCATGACAATGTAAGTAACAATTTTACTCTAATTTAGCATGATTTAACACGAAATCAAAAAATATGTCGATGAAAACAACGTTCGTAATTTTATCTCAAATGGAGAAATAATTAGGAATACTTTTTCTGATTAGTGATCATCAATACATTATAATGGACTAGTATTAGGGCTCTCTCTAGATAGAGATTGAGCCTTGAATTAGTTAAGCCTCTCCATCAAACACATAAATGTATTGTAAAACCTCCAATTTTTCTTGATTATTATTAAAACTTTGGGTACAAATATTGTGTTGCAAGTACAATTAGTGGAGACTACATTCGTTCAATTTTTATAAGTTTAAGGATCAAACTGCAACTTAAGAAAAAGTTTGATTCCAAGACCTCATGTTTTATTTTGAGAATGATTTTAAAAGTTAACATTTGAGAAACGTAGGCATCATGACAAATTTTGGCACGTTTGAAGACATTTTGCATTTTTTTTCAAGGACTAAAGCGATATTTCGAAAAAAAAATATTTCCCCGACAATTTAATTTTTTTTTTTATAGAGAGGAAGAGAGAGAGACAGACCAATTCTTGAACCATTGACCTTGATGGTAAAAACAACAATCCTTAATTAATCAAGACAAGATGAAATAGTCTTGACAATATTGTTCACTATAACATGTCAAATATTTAAAACGCAAATGGTGGGAAAAAGTAGTTTTGAATAATATACTAAGGCCGTAAAATATAAAATACACAAACGTTAGGATATGACTTTTGTACAAGTGAAGCACAAAATATGAACGACAAAATGTTCCATCCAAGTCCTACAATCAAATTGGGGTGGGAATGGTAATATGGGTCCGTCCTAAGGACCTGTTTGACAATCATTAAAAATATTATTTTGTAGAAAAAAAGAGTTTCAAAATATTAATTTTTTGGAGAATGTGTGATTAAAAAGTAGGAAAAAATTATAGGTTTACATGTAGAATATTTTATTACGAGAATGTGTAGTTGAAAATGAGTTTGAGAAAAAAAGAATTTTATAAAAATAGTTGTCAAACATGGGCTAACTCTTATTGATTTATGTGTTTAAATTCAAAATATATTTAAAAATAAAAATATATAAAATTATGTAAACGGGAAGCAAGGATATTTTATTTGTGACCTCTAACTAATTCTCAAACTCCAAGTGGGTTGGGTTATGGCAATGGTCATCATGTTGTAGGAATGAACGAAAAAACAGCAAATCCGTCAAATCTAGAGATGGCAACTGGGCGATGCACCCTCGCCTCGCCTCGTCCCATGCCCTGCCCCTTTTCTTGCCCCGTTTATTTTTTTATTATTTTTTTCAGTTAACTAATTATTTATTTATTTTTTTATAACCCGTAATTAATTTTTTTTTATTCTTTAATAGCAGCCCCGCCCTGCCAACCCGTCGAGACGGGTTTTTTTGCCATCTCTAGTCAAATCAAACCAAAATCATAGCTTTGAAATCGTTTTTTTTTTTGGATTCACATGGACCCATAAATTTATCAGTGCAAAAATCGAACCAAATTATTTGAAAATTGTTTGCTTTAGGTTTCTATAGCCAAAAACTGTTTAAAATCAAACCAAACCGTNAAAATCATAGCTTTGAAATCGTTTTTTTTTTTGGATTCACATGGACCCATAAATTTATCAGTGCAAAAATCGAACCAAATTATTTGAAAATTGTTTGCTTTAGGTTTCTATAGCCAAAAACTGTTTAAAATCAAACCAAACCGTTTACCCAAATTGGAAAAAAAAAATTAGTTTTTTTTATCCATTATATATTATTTATCAGTTCAATTTATACTTCAACAAATTTATTTGCTAGTCAGCTAAATTTGATTCTTGAGGAAAATAATGATTTGTTATAATATATTTCTTATTAGTCTAGAACGAATTAATTGCAAGCTTAAGTTCTGTTTTATGGTAGAATCTTAAATTAATTTATTGGTTTAAGCTTGTATTTGAGATAAATATATTGGACATTGTTACATGTACATAAAAATTTACATAATAGATTAAAATAATGTCACATAACACTCTATCATTTACCAATTTAAAGTACATTCAACTCTTTCATTTAGAGCTTGTTCGGTAGAGATTAAAATCGAATTAAAATTGAAAAATTAGCCATTATTGTTGACTTTTATTAGAATGACGAGAGCCAATAACAGCTATATTTTCAATTTTAATTGAATTTTAATTGTTACAAAACACTCTTAATAATTTCTCTCCACATCATTTTATGTAATCCCTTATGTACCATTTTTACGTACAAATTGTTGGAAAAATGTTTCCACACAAAAGGGATGGAGAAGAAATAAAGAACAAACAACAAGAAATCGAAACAAAAGATGAAGACTTAAATACGTAATCGTTGTCTTCAAACGATGTTTAACCCCTTTCGAATTTAGTTTGATGTTTAAAGAAACTCTTGGCAAAAGTTTTGCAGGATTTATCAAACCTTAAAAATGAAAAAACACTCAAAGCACTAATGAAATTCTTTCAAAATTTAAGAACACGAAACATAATTTTTAATATGAAATAAAAGAGGTTTTGTTCTTTCTTGTGGAATGAAATTTGATCTCAAGTAGTTTGTATATATTTGTACTGATCATTAATCACTTATTTATAGATCTCAATCAATACTACACGAAATGGTGCCAAAACATGATGAAAAGAGACAATTTTCCATCCCAAAAAACACTAAAGGGTTCATTTGATTGCAAATGTGGAAAATGATTGGAAAGAAAATGAATTCCAGGGAATTGAATTGCCTAAAAATTGTTTTACTATAATTGTAATTAATTGTGTTTGATTGATATAATTTTCTTCCTGGAAAATGTTAAAATTTTAAATCTTTTGGTATTCGTTTGACTTTATTTTTCATGTAAATTGTCCATTAAAGGGAATTGTTTTTTTTTTATTTATATATACATTTGTGGATAGAATTTGTTACCATTGCTAAAGAAGAAGAAGAAGAAGAAGAAGGTGGAAATCATTTTCCCATTAAAGTAGTGAGAATTGATTTTCCACAATTTGAAGGAAAACCCACCGTGTGAAGCCAAAGCTAGAAAATAGATTCCAAGAAAAAAATGTTGCATCAAACAATTTAAAAGTGGGAAGTGGAAAATGTTCTCCATTTTTCATGGAAAAGTTTGGGGAATCAAACATACCCTAAGGATTCGTTTGATTGCAAATGTGGAAAATGAGTGGAAACAAAATGTTTTATAGGGAATTAAATTGTTTAGAAATTATTTTACTGAGAATTATAATTAATTATGTTTCATTGATATAATTTTTCACATGGAAGATGTTGAAAGTTTGTTGTCCGTTTGACTTCATTTTTTATGAAAATTGTCCATTAAAATGATAATTTTTTCTACCATTAGGTCTAGAATTTGTTCCAATTGCCAAAAAAAAAAAAATTGAAAAAAAAATTACCATACTGAATACTATTCGTTTGATTTTGTTTTGCATGAAAATTGTCAATAAAATTGAATTTTTTTTTTTTTTTTTTTTTTTTT
>CAIGRO010210462.1:0-20998 GCA_903798355.1 Fraxinus baroniana | reverse complement strand
TTGTTCAACATAGTTTCGACAATCCATTTCAATGCAAGTCATCTTCTCATACCCACTGCAGAATTGTAACTTTTGTGCAATAGAATTCTTGCGATGTCATTTACTTGAAGACGTCGTTTCACATGTGCACTCAATTCTCGATTGCATCAGTATAGTCTTGACTTCGTAGGACTTGTTCTATGAATATGCTCGAGGTGTACTGTGTTAATTCTCCATACCCCTCGACCATCTAAAGATGTAGTAATCATGGCTTTGCATCCACTCTGAATGGTTGGTTGCGGCTTCAAAGTACTGCTTCTATTTCTTATTCTGTTCCCTTCATGACTACAAACAAATGTAACATATCTCAATACTCCATCATTGTCCTTTTTCGAGTTCCTTTTTCTAACTGGGAAGCCTATGTTGTACACATATTTTTTGTAAAATTCAAAAATTTCATTTTCATCATCAAACTTCATACCCACCTCAGGCACCTTCACTACATCTTCCCCTACCATATCGTCAACCATCAAATCCATATTTTCAATAGCATTCTCGTAATCGAACTCCACCAAAATAATATCATCCACTCATAATAATCAATTATAATGTCAAAAAACAAATAACAACAAAATCATTTCTAAAACCACAATCAAAACTTGCAATACTGTTCAACTTATTTCAAACAGGCTAGCAGTCAAACCATATGAACTTCATAATACTTAAACTGCAGTAATTTGTCATAAGCCAACCCAAAAATGAAACAACCAAAAAACTAAACAACTCATAAGTCAACCCAAATGATAACTACAGAGGCGAAGCTTAGCCTATGTCCATATCCAAAAAACTAAAAACTCATAAAATATTGAAAACAATACAACAACAGATTTAAAAGGTGTGAAACAAAAATAGGCGGGAAGAAAAATAAAAATAAGATCTGGTATAACTAATTACCAGCTGCAAAAGGAGAGGAGAAGCTAACTAATTTTGTAACTATAGTAAGAAAGGAATTAACGAAAAATATTATTCCTAATATAAAAAGGGAGAAAAATTTAAAAAAGTGCATAAGATTACCCTTTTCTGCCATCTCCACAGATTCTGTCCAGCTTGAGAGTGTGCAGCGTGACCTCCCTTGTTCCTCGTTCTTCTTTGGATTTTTGTTGGTGTGCGTTCTCGAAAAACTCCGATTCCAGCTGGTGTTGTTATTAGATTCCAACTGGTGTTCTTCCCTATCCATGATGAGTTCACTGAAGTTACCGCGAAAAAAAATTAGGTTTGCCCGCTTCTTCATTCAGTCGGTAGGAGTTTATATGGGCTTCACCCAATTTCTAAACCCGGCCCATTTTCATTTGGCATTTTCCTTTCATTTTCAATTTTCATTTTCCCTCCCATTCCACGTCATTCTGTCGCGTTCAATGTCACCTGGGGAAATAGCATTTTCCTTTTCTTTGACGGACAGGGCCGACACTTCTGGAGAAGAAACTGACTCGGGGCTTTCCTTTAACCTTATTTTTCGGCGAGACTCCTCCCGTCGTTCTGCTGCAAACACTTCACAAGTAGATGGCAGTGGTCGCCGGCTGAGAATTCTTCCTCTGGCGTTGTGCAATTCGCGATTCAGACCGGCGAGAGACTCATACACCCTCTTATCTTCATTTTCGGACTTCCACTTTTGCAGAAGAGTAGCGTCGGTCGGCCTTTCTGTTTCGGCACTAAGGTAACCTTGCTTCCCCTTTCCATCGATCATCAATTTCAGAGATTGGTCCCATTCTCGAAATTTTTTTCCATTCGGTTTCTCCACAGTGAGATGGAAGGCGGAATTTCCGAGACCATTGGGACCAATTGATGGGTTTGCCTCTGCTTCAACATGAGAAGTTTCAGAGGTTTCTGTTTCCTTGCTATTGGCGGTGAATTCCGCCATAGATTTGCTAGGTTAGAGGAACCTAGGCTCTGATAGCATGAAGATGAAATCAAAGATGAATACTTTATTATTTCATCGTCTTTAATACAGCCATAATACAACCTATTTATAATACATTATGAATAAGAAAAAGGAAAGAATCAATCAGCTATGAAAGGAAAAAAATCATCCTAAAAATACAATCCTTAATAAATCACAACTTTCTATTCTCGATTTTCTACAAATGTATGTTTATTTCCTCCTTTATTTTATTTTTTTGTTCAAGTTAAATTCTTGTTATAATGATTTACAAACTGAGATTAGTTTTAGTCTGTTAACAAGTTTAGATCGTTTATACTCATATGTGCAAGAATATTAATAATACGTGCTTAAGTAAGTTTATGCATACATTTCATAAAACTCGGAAATCGAGTGTGCTATACATCCGCATTTTACTTTTCAGTTTTATGATTTCAGCTGTCAATAGATTGCAGGTTTGGGAAACGGATAAAGTTGATAGATACTAAGCTAGAGTTTTCCACTCAGAATGGCAAAATATTATGATGTTGATGATATATTGGCAGAAGAAGAGGTGAATGCTTGAATAGAAGCATGCCTATGTAATATATGTTTGAGAGTTGTGGTACTGATTTTTGTATTTTACTATTATGTAAGCTTGTTCCAGCTGTATTTCAACATGCTGCAAATGGTGTTGGGCTTTTTGACTCGAGCGATGATACAAATAAGGTACATTTTGAGCAAACAACAATCTAAGCTGGAAGAAAGTAGGCTATTTTTTGTGTTTATTTTTTTAAAAGACTTCTACTAATATTCATTGGCTAATTCATGACCCTTTTACCCATTTCAGGTGGAAGCTGGATCGAAAGTAGAACTGCCCTTCTGGCTGGTTCGTGAGTTGTATTTGAGGCAGCTCATCTCCATTAGGGTCCCACCATGTTTTGACAAAGAGTAAGACCATATTAGCCATACCTTATATTTGTATGCCTTCTTCTTTTCATGAATAAACTGAATGAAGAACTAACTAGATGACCCGTCTATGCATATGCAAACATACCCTAAACATATTCTACAGAAATTAGATGGAATGTGAAGAAAATATTATCTTGGTTCATTACCTAGGAAGCAAGAAGAAAAATGAAAAAAGTAGACAATTGAAAGAAATAATTTTAGAATATGCCATAACTTCCTTTACACATTGATAAACTTTCATTGCAATGCCTTCACTTCAAAATTTTACTGAAGTGGGTGAGGCATAAGGTAAAAAATTTTTTTAAGTGCTTCTCCTGTGTAGTTTCTTTGAATTTAAGATCCTAAATGGAACCTTAATGAAATGGTTTGTAGAATTTTCCTTCTCATGTCAAGGAAACTCAATAACTCAACTTGCATATCTTTATTGCAATAATTAGGTGAAAAGGAGTTTGTCAATTTCTGGTTTGCTACTTTATCATACATGTTGACATGATTCCATCATATACTGGGAGACAAAAGGGGTTTGATGGTTTACTTTTCATCTACCACAAAAGAACTATCGTGAATTTCTACCCTTTTAACAAGTTCAATGTGTGAGCATTGAGCTTACTTATTTTGAATTTTATTATTGTACTACATCTAATTGTAAAATTACTAGTTCACTAGTTTATTTTCTTGTATATCTGTTTCTTGCGTTATGAAGTGTTGATTATTTTCTTATGTTTTGTTTTCCAGGTCCAAAACACGGGAGGAAATAGGGGCTGATGCTGCACATGTGGATCTAAGAAGTAGATGTCCATATTTTTATGAATTAGGATGCAAGATTGCACCTCTGTAAGTTTCTTCAACTTTGGCATATTGAATGCCTAGGTGTATCCTGTAGGCTTTCAATCTACTCTGGTGTTTTCCAACATGTCACTTGATAGTGTGCAAAATTATCCACCCTGACACACACAACAAAAGGGAAAAAGAACCAAATTCAGTAACATAAAGCTTAATTCTCTCTTGTTCAGCAATTCAATATAAATAAGGCAAAATCATGTAATATTTGGTATTATAAATATCAATAAGCTTGTTATCTCCCAGGGACTGAAATTAGTATGAATGTATCTGCATGACTGCATCTAATGCTTCATCTGAATAAAACTTTGTTACTGAGAGAGAACTAGTTCAGTACATACAGGTTCAGCAAAAGTGTAGAGCCACCAAATTTGATAATCTATTGTTGCTATTACCCTTTGGCCTTAGTTTGCTAGTGTCTTTGTTTTGTAGCTGACTTGGACAGATGTCAATGTAAAATATCAGCTAAAACTCGTAGCGATGCTTTCAGGATCTGAATTCATGTTGGATCTCAAGGTGTATAGGTAATACTGTTATCATGGGTTGCTCATCAGATTTGTATGATCCAATGGTATCATTAAGAAGGAATATTGAACATGAAGATCGAAATAGAGATGGGATCTTGTATATGCCATTAATGCATTAGGAGCTAATCCTGTTAACTTGTTGTCTTTGTTTTCCTGCACATGATGGAAAATGTTTTTAAATTGATAATGCATACAGGACAAATGAAAACATTTGCATATAACCCTGGTTGCACTTGTAAGGCAAAGTGACAGAGGCTGCTTAGGCTTAACTTCATTGTTACACATTTTGTAGTGGTAGGAATATGGCATGTTCAGCAAAATGGAACCTGATACAAAACTAATAACAAATATCTCTTGATCGTTAAGTTTTGAAATCAAGAAGAGTGGTATATTCTCATGTAATCTCTTCTCTAGTATTGTTCTGCCAACTAGACTCCTTCCTTGTTTGCTTGGAATCTTTCATTTCAATATTACTTAGTTCCTATAAGATAAAGGCTTTTTCAAGATCTTTGTTCCTAAATGCTAACACTTCTGTTATGATGCAAGCAGAAACTAGCTCCTTTTGTTCACGTTACCTGTTGTCATGGTAACACACATTTGCCTAGTTTATTATATTGTCACACAGTAGAGAATTGTAGGGGGAATTGTTTGCTGTTCATGGAGACACTGCTGTGTTTGCACCATCCCCTAATGTGTTCTAGTCTCACAGTATATATAGTATTTTGTGAATGTCCAGATGTAAAATTTCTTGGAGATGCAACTCACGGCAGTAGTATGATGCATTTAGAATAAGGGGAACTGAATCTTTTGGGATTGCTTTCTTCCCTCGATCCCTTTCCATCCTACAATTCTGGACATGAATGATTTATAAGCATCTTAATCGAAATTTTTATAATTAAATAACCATAAGTTATTCGTTATAGAGTTAACATTGAGCTTGTATTTTTTTTTAATGAGCAGTATCGGTGACAAAACGATTGGGCCGTTCCTTCTCGTTGCATTTCGGATCAGATACAAGGAAGTCCTGATCAAGGCCCACACCTTGACATTGACCGTGGCTCCCAAATACTTGACACTTCTAACCAATGAAGAAGCCAAATGTAAGTTTGTAGAACTTGTAAATGATGCTTGTGTGCATTATATATCCATTTTTTTTATAGAGATATCCGTTCTTCACAATACTTCTTTGGTTATTTATTTTGAAGTGTACGAGGCTGGTCAATCTTCAATAGCTGCATTTAAAAAATGGCGGATGGGTGGACCTCGACTCCAGATAGCCCCTCTTCTTGGGAGAAAGAGGAAACCAACTGGGTAGGTGGTGGTTCTATAATTCACGCTTGTGTTTCATGCATCTAGGATCCAGCACACTCTAAATGATATTTGAGTACCTCGAGTTCTATCTCCATCAAGCTCGCCTCTTCAAAATCTGTTGGAGTTGGACAGCAAAAAAATGGTGTAATGTCAATGAATTTGTGGCACTCCCTTTACAATTTAAAGAAATTTCTTCAATGGTTATAAGTATGCCCTTGACGGAGCATTGTATTTGCTAATATAGTATATTTTACTAATGGTGTTACTTATCTCACATTCGTGATTACATTTATTTGATTGTCCCTGGCGATATAGGACATTTATTTCAACAATTTTAATTTCAAACCATGCTTGCATAAAATTTTTTTATAGAGGGTTTATGGACAATACACATGGTGGGGCTTGAGCAATTTTTTTTAATACAGGTGGGGCCCGCCCCTTGTGATGACACTAAAACTTGCGACAGGTTTGATATGTCACATTGGATTTAAAACTTATAAGTTCAATAGAATCCTCTAATACAGTTTTAACTTTCTAAATGAGCCCTCACAATGACTAAAAAAACATAAATAGACTTCTTATTGTAATAAGAGATTGATTAAATTAGTTTCACACTTGTTACATGTACATTTTATTTTACATTATTTTTTATAGTGTCATGTGTCAACACATGATTGGATAATTTTTTTTTTATAAAAACATACTTTAATGTCCAATACTTTTTGAATTTCCACACAATGAAAGACAAAATGTAACTCATGGAATGTATACTTATCACAATTCTTCTACTTTTTAGTTTTCCCACTTTTTTCTAAACACAAATTTCTCTTCCATGCACGTTTCTCATATTAGTTAAATGCAACACTCAATGCAGAACACATGAAAGTCTAATAACTGATATCTAAAGTTGGCCTTTTAACATTGTATGGATTTTTTAACCACACAATTCCCATAACATTTCCCCCTTTCCATGCCTCTATTTTGAAACTGATCTGATAACATTTCCTACAAACATGAAAAATAAGTTCTTTGTGGTGTTCTAAAAATTTAATATAAGTTCCTTAATTTCTTGGCTAATTCACATTTGCTGGACAAAAGATATGAAGATAAATAATTATCAGACGAAGTTGAAAGTGGTGCAACTACTGCTTCAGTCATCCAAAATAAGTAATCCAACTACAGAGGCTTAAGTAAAGGGATGAGAAAAACCGCTTTTCTCTGCAAGGAGCAACATTATATAAGAACTGGAGAAATATCTATATTGAAAAATGATTACACCATCACTGGATGTTAACTCACGTTTAAGCTGATCAATTCAGATAACCTTTCACCTACTTGATTTGAATGTACATCTATACTGAAATAGAAGAAATGCTCTACACCTTCAATCTTCATATACTACGCAAAATGACCAAGGTCGTTCCTTCAAGATTGAGAGTCGAGATATATTACAGATCAAGAAATGCAGAAACAAACTGAATAGTTCAGGTAGCAGTTTCTCCTCTTCTCAGCAGTTCCTGGAAAAACAAACAAACTTTATAGAACTTCTAAAATTCCACCTGAGTGTTTAACTGCATCTCAATGCTCTTCTCACAGTTCATTTGAAAGCAAAGAACAAATTCCTATATGCCGGAAGGGGGGAGGGTGCATTTGGAAAGCAGCGTCAGCACCTTTCCACCAACAGAACCTGTCAATATTAGTGACCATGTTCTGATATGGGGGTTTTCCCATATTCTTTGGGTGAAAACAATAGCCTATTCCCACTTTACAACATTACCCTCCAAAATCAAGGATCTACTGTTCTAATTCACCAGCAACTCACTAATTAATCCTTCTAAACCTCAAAACCCAAGTCTACATGATGCGATCAGCAAAGCAGAACGAGAATTAAATAGGTGGAAACACCCAAAATCGACAAGAGCAATGAAGGAATCCTTTGTTAAATTGAATGTTGCTGTTGGTGAAATAAATAAATTGGTGATTCATTCATACTAAATTGAATCAATTAAAGGTCTGGATGAACACTGTTAAATTAAAGATGCTGACAATTAGTGCGGGATCAAAGATGATAGCTTTATTTCTTTCTAGCTTCTTTTTATCTTTCCACTTCATTAATCTTGCTTAATTCGTTTATTAACTTCTTGATTCAAGTTCCACATCCTAACATATCAGAACTCATTTAGCGCAACAAATGTTCATGCTAATGGCCCAAGTTAGGATGGCACAAAAAACTCTAGAGCTTCCGTTTTGGACACGTTTCAAGAATTGAAACTCTTAGGGGTTGTTCTCTTTGTGTTTCAATTTTTAATTTTTAGTTTTGAGTTTTGAATTTATTTTGGGTTTTGTGTTTTGAATTTTAGATCGCCGAAAACGCATTCTTCTTGTCATTTTAAAAAATTGTTTTCAAAAAAAAAATGAAGTTTTGGTTTGGTTTTAACTCAAAACAGTCAAAACGACTTTTTTGATGTTCTCCATTTTCGAGTATTTAATAAATGGAACTGTCGGGTCCAAATATAATTATGGAACCGTTCGGGTTCGGTTCCGTTCGGTTCGGTTCCGTTCCGTACCATAATTAATTTTTTTAATATTTACAGCAACACTACATGTATATAACTAATGACTACTCATTTAGCGCAACAAATGTTCAAGCTAATGGCCCAAGTTAGGATGGCACAAAAAACTCTAGAGCTTCCGTTTTGGACACGTTTCAAGAATTGAAACTCTTAGGAGTTGTTCTCTTTGTGTTTCAGTTTTTAATTTTTAGTTTTGAGTTTTGAATTTATTTTGGGTTTTGTGTTTTGAAATTTAGATCGCCGAAAACGCATTCTTCTTGTCATTTTAAAAAATTGTTTTCAAAAAAAAAAATTTAAAAAAAAATGAAGTTTTGGTTTGGTTTTAACTGAAAACAGTCAAAACGACTTTTTGGACATTCTCCGTTTTCTTTATAAATTTTAAACTCGTTTTTGGATATTCGTTTCTGAAAATAGGTTAGTGAAGTTTTCACTGTTTTCGAAAATTGAAAACTGAAAATGGCCTGAAAACAACAAAGAGAACAGACCCTAACATTTTGGAAACTACAAATATTGTTTCCTGTTGAGATTTGGAAACCTTAGGGAAACTTTTAGGAAATTTTGGATCAAAACATTCTAAAGCTTTAACCAAAGAAAAACTTAGCTCCTGTTTGACAACCATTATTTGAGAACTTTTTTTCTACACACTCATTTTCAATCACACGTTCACATAATAAAATATTCTGCACGAAACCTAAAATTTTTACCTACTTTTTAACAACATTCTCTCTTAAAAATCACTATTAAAAACATTTTTTTCCCAAATAATAGTTGTCAAACGGGGGATTAATTACATGCTCCAACCAAAAAATGGAGGCCATTTTGCGCACAGAGGATGGTTGTATGTTATAGATATTGATATCGATGAAGTATTTAAAGAAAATTTAATTCAACAACTTGTAGAACTTTTTAGTTTCGAGTTTTTGTTCATTATGAATAATTTTTTTAAAATAACATCCTGTATCCTTTGAAACATTATTTAGATTAGATTATTATGGTATTTTCATCATTTCATTAATATGAAAGTTCGGTAAAGTTACACATCGAATTTACCAAAATAAATTAATAATTTTTATATATTGTTTCCTTGCATTTTTTATTCCTACTTTTTACAAGTGTATGATTTGAACATGTGTCACAAATTGTTTTCTTGCAACCCGCCTAACATTAGATATATTGGGCACGTTGGGTAGGCTTTATGAGCACGAAGCACAGGGTGGGGTGAGCACCAAATGGGCTTGCACACGGTAATTAGAATGCTAGATGCATCGTGGATGGCACAACCGTGAGACAAGATGGGCTCAACACTAGGGGTTTAGGCAAATTACCTTCTGACCTAAGCATGGATAGTGAAATTGAAGTGGACAAAAACATGTTTGCCAAATGCAATAAAGGATGGTAGGTCGGCATCATCACAATGATGAAAGACGATGCTAGTGAGGCTAAAATTAGACCTACCGAAGTTTCATGCTAGCTTAGACGCCCATGACTTTGACTTCCTTGACTAGCTACACTCCATGGAGGAATTCTTCATCTTAAAGAGAGAAGAAAATTCGTTTGCCGAACATAATTAAGAACAATGGGTTAGTGTCGCTCACAATGATGAAAAGAGTTGGTTGAAATTGGACCTACCAAATTTTCAAGATACCCTAGCCGCCAATGACTCCCTTGACTAGCTACATTCCGTGGAGGAGATTCTTCATCTAAAGACGTTGCAAACAAACGTAGGGCGTCTTTGATAGAGACTTGTTTTTAAAGACAAGTGAGGACGGGTGCCGACTTGATGGTTGTAGGCCAAAGCCACGCATGGAGCTATGAACCAAGATTGAATCATGGACAAAGATGAAGAAACACCTCAAAAATGCCTTCATTTCAATGACAACTACACACAACTTAAGGCATATGGTGCAATCCGTTGACATATATTCGTCAAAGTTTTCCAACTATTGGCCTCTTAACAATATTAAAGAGTTTAAATAACATGTAGTGTTAAGGTACATTGGACGCTGAAATCTGAACTACAAGTGTTAAACATGTTCACACCTCTTTCTATTTCAAAGTTGCACCAAAGGACCATACAACTTGAGAAGCAAATCATCCGACAAGCAATAGGACAACCGACAAACATTGGAGGCGATGGGAGCAGTCGCATGCCTACTTCTATTGTAATAACAATGGCTCAACCACGACTTCGGTAAGACGGGATGCACAAGGGTGAACCTCGCTACTTTGCCGGTAGACAGCTCGAATAGGTTTGTTCTAAGAGGGAATTATTTGTTGACAAAGTGGAAAGGGAAGAATATGAAGGAGCATCATTATTTGATGTTGGGAAAGATGAGGTCTCACTGTAAGAATGAGTTGGGGTAAAGTTAAACAGCTCATTGGTGTGTCGCTCATGACTCACCCCTAAAAGTAATGACGCCAACACGTAACGCAACACCATTTTCCAACCAACTTGTAACGTAGAAGGAAGATGTGCCGTTCAACACAGAGAATTTAGATAATACCATCTCCAAAGAGTTGCACCATGGTGCAAAAGTTCTCCACTGAATGACAACGCAAAACTTGCAAATTAGCTTGGTTAAAAAAATAAGTAAGTTGTGGTAGATAATCTGCTGCTTATTAAATTCTCTATTAGGTCAGCATATGTGATAGACATTTGAATATTTCATTTTTGGTGGCAAATAAAGTGATTTTATTACCAAGTATGAGTAGGAGTCTTAACACTTAAGGAATGACAACGGGGTGAGTTCGGTGTGGGGACACCATTTCCTTGCGGGGACATCATTTCCCATCCCATCACCTCCCCGCTTAAGCTAGTAATAAACGAGGTAGGGATGGCCCCAATCTCCAATTAATCCCCTATTTATTTTTTATTTTTAATTCATGAATATAGTGCTTTAATATGAATACGATGCACTGTTTGAATTGATGATTTTTTAATTTTTTTAAAAAACAATAAACGGGGTGGGGACCATGGATACTAGCATGGTCCCAACACATCCTTGTCCACGCCCTATACCCAGTTAAGTGGGGATTTCTCACTTTGTTGACATCCCCTACTCGCACTAGCACTAAGGAAAATGTTATTTAGAGCATGTTTGTTTCCCATTTTATAGTAAGAATGCATTTTGAAATAGTAGATTGATGGAGAATGTGTGGTTAAAAAATAAGGAAAAAAATTAAATTTGCGTATATATTATTTTATTGAGGAACGTGTAGTTGAAAATAAGAGAGAGAAAATGCATTTTTTAAGAAAAATAGGTATCAAACAAAATCTTATTAACACAGGTTTCTCGAACAAAAATTGAAGTAGACCGAAATGCTACAAGGATGAGAGAGGGTAGCATGTTGAGTTTGAATTGAGGTTTCATTTGGGCCATGTTAAGAAACAATCACTCGTTGGCGCATGATTGGGGTAAGTTAGCAACATAAAATTCAGATTGGTGTTAGTAGAGAAAAGGATCAACCTGGAAGCATATCGTCTCAAACTATACCTTAGTCATATGAAAACTTCAAGGTCTGTAATATAGAGTGTCTTGTGCCTTATTGCAGGGATAGCTCATTGCGCGACGATAGCAACTTGGATTCCAAGGCGAATTTTCTTCAACACAGAGAAATGATGCAATAGGCAGAGTAGAACAAGAATTTTTTGCTAGGCGGGAACACCCAAAGTCTACAAGAGCCAATTAAGGGATCCATATCTAAATTGAATGCTATTTTTGGCAAATCATTGCTCACAGGATTGAGCCCCTGTTTGGTTTCAATTAAAATCTCAAGTCAAAGTCAACAATTAATTTTAACTACACAACTTATGGGACCCACAATTTTCAACAACACATTTTATCAACTTTTAGCAAAATCCACTAAAAATCTGATTTTAATCTATACCAAACAGGGGCTGAATCAATTAAAGGGCCGAATGAGTGGACTTAAACTATTGCTACTAAATTAAAGATAAAGGGCCGGATGAATGGACTTAAACCATTGCTACTAAATTAAAGATATTGATTGTTAGTTCTAGATCAAAACGGTCAATTTATTTCCTTTCCATTTTGTTAATTTTGCTCATTTCCTTTTCTAATTTCTTGTTTCAAGTTCCAATTCCGTAGGTATCAAAACTCGGTTTTTTTAGCAATTAATTAAACATCATAGTTTTGGATTGTTATTCCAATTCATATTATCAATTTGAACAAGCATTCTGGTAAATAAAGGGTGTCCTTACCGATTTGTCATTATCTTATTCGTTGCGCTACGCCACTACACTAGCACATACAAGTATTCACGAGTCTAAATTTTCAATGCCCACTATGGAGCCATCTTCAGCCAAAATGTTTGAAAACCCTAATTGAGAGAGGGATGTGATGTAACTTAATCCAATACAGCCCATTATTGGTGTTGGTTTAGATGGAAGTGAATAGAAGTAGGGCTCTCCGTGGGTCAGTTCGATTAGGTTCCAAAATTTTCGAGTATTTAATAAATGGAACTGACGGATCCAAATATAATTATGGAACCTTCAAAACAGTCAAAACGACTTTTTTGATGTTCTCCATTTTCGAGTATTTAATAAATGGAACTGTCGGGTCCAAATATAATTATGGAACCGTTCGGGTTCGGTTCCGTACCCTAATTAAATTTTTTAACATTTACAGCAACACTACATAAATATAACTAATGACATTTCATTTGTAACTTTTACAAATTAACGTATCCCAATTCGAAAATATATAAATAATTAGCCGTGGAATAACATTAATTCAATGCATACAAATACAAAAAATGGGCTAATGGCTTTAAAATGATTTGGGCTTTAAAATTAAAATTATGAAATGATCTGATTTATTTAATTAATTTGTTAATTTATTTAGAATTTTTTTTTAATTAATTCAATAAAAAATAAAAAAAATTATTTAATTTCGATTCTCATTCAATTCTTGGTTTAGACTCGAGACCCGACCCAAACTCATCGATTCTAAGAACAGCTCGGTTCGGGTTCGATCCAGTCCGGAACTTTTGGACACCCCTAAATAGAAGTGCTAAAGATACTTCCTTAGATCGGGATAGCTAGAATTTATCTTTACCAGTTTGGCAGCAGAAACAGATTGGTGCTGCCTTTCTTTCTTCTCGCGTTGGCACTCCGCACACCAGCTGGAGAAATCCTTTTGATATTTCCTCAGCTCTCTGAATACAGAACTACAGGAAGAAGACATTGATACTAAACTTTGTGAAGACGAATATAGTTACATCTGGAATAGTAACAAAACAACATGAAGAATGTAAGAATATACAGACAAAGTTACTTCCCAAAAGGCAATAACCACAGGAGATGTGCAACTACAATAAATATATAAATTAGTGACACTTGGGTGCTCTGCAGAAGTAGTCCAGGAAGTAATTACTTGTATGTATATCAACTTAACGCCTAATACATTATTAGCCTTTTTTCTGGACGAATATTGCTAAACAGTAATGGGAATCCAGTAATCATGAAGAGGGGAAAAGTTGAAAAATCTATTCTCTGCATGCAATAGGTTATGACATTCCTGAAGCTTCTAACATAAACCGCATGAAATAGGATATTTATGGCTTGCTTCAGTTTATTTCTCTTTCCATCTTCTTTTATCAATCAGATATGCATGATGCATGAAATGGGAACTACGGGAGAAAGATGAACCTATGTAATCATAGAACAAATACCGAAAAAGAAGTCATCTTCCAACTTTTGTAGCATGCAACGTGAACAGACTTGAAAGGGCATTTGAAGATATGAAATAAAATCTATTTTTTCTACAGGTGAAGAAGATGATCTGTAATCCTTCACACAAGGAAATCCCAGTTATAAATCCTTAACTCAATAAAAAGAGGGGAAGCCCTCCATAGCTGAATTGTAAGTGTTAAGGTTGATAATGGGAAAACATGATTGATTTAAGAATCAATTAAATTGATAAAATGAGACCAGCATAAATACACAAATTATGGTTGAAATAGATGCAGGTTGTCTACAGATCAGTGACTCCACTCCACCAGAGAATTTCGGGTGACAGTCCACCCATAACAACCGTCACTTTGTTTGTGAAAAGAAGTCACAGCATCAGTCAGTTCTGATGTCAGTGATAAGATTAGAGTGGGAGTCATGATATTTATTATTTCCACTTGCTATAAAAACATTTTCATTTTTTCCCTCGAAATCACAATGACATTATTAGAATTCCTTCTGTCAATTTTCTTATTTTATCAGGAAGAATACCCTAGGTTCTCAGATGTTGAACCAGTGACAGAAAAATGGAGCAAAGGCTAGGGAGTAAATTACCTCCTGCACCAAAGCAATAAGTTTATCCTATTTCCAGATGTTGTGGCTCTAGCACCATGCCGATGGCGGCCACGATGAAGAACTGCTCGTCCTGGGACGTGAGAATAATCGAAGATCTCCTATGAAAAATACAATTACAAATTCCAATTTGAGTCGTCAAACGCGGATATAAATCTGCTAGGCTTCTTGGCACTCAAACTTTCTACTTTAAACTTGAGGTTGTGTAATTTAAAATTGCTTTAAGATGCAATGTTAGAATAGATTCGTAGACCGGGTTGACTGTTCCATTTTTAGATTTTAAAAATTTCTTTAAGGACTTTTCCTACTCCAATGTCAATACATTGTAGTTCAAACAACCAGTTTCCCTAGGTCCGGCAAATCCAACATGGAGAAAAGTCCAACCTGATTGGAAATAAGACAGAAAGTAAAAACTCATTTTGTAGGTCTCTTTACACAATTGCAATTTCTAAGCTAAATAAAACAGGATAACAGAAAGTAATTGCAATTTTCACTGATCAAGATTACTTTTCAAGTGTTTACAGTTCAATTTTAATTTAATACCAGTAGAATAGTCCATGAAAGAAAACAAATTAATGTCCCCAAAGGCACCAAAGTACACCAGTAAAGGTAACTCCAGGAAAGACCACTTACCTCCGACTGGGTTTCAGTGTTTACATGTTTTTCACAACGCACACCACGGAAGAACAGTTCACCGCCAGAAAATTGCTTTCCCAGGCAGACATTTAACGTGACTTCTGAGTCATCCACATGGAAACCTACAAAAGTGAAGCTCTTGAGATTCCTACAAAAGAACTTTTAAGGTGTTCATAACAGGAATTCAGCAGAACCAATAAATAGATTAGCAAAAAATCATGGTATTTGTACAAACTCCTAATTCAAGTTCGGTTTCTCAAGTAGTGCTAACATAGTCTTGATAAACCATTGTCACAATTTTCATCTAACTGATAGATAACAAGCCAAGACTCATCCAACAGAAGTGATTGTGATAACAAGAAAAATGACCCTGGCTAGACCGCATGCCTTGACAGCTTGTTGGAGTCTGAAGTACTAGCACAAAATACTTAAAAACCAAAGTAGCCAGCTAAGTCCTTAAAAACCACTCTTGGAATTTCCCTAACCAATGTAGAATTGCAAGTCACAAATCTAAACAAGGAAACGTCTTACAGTATTTAGACAACAGATGCCATAAAAAAGAAAAGAGTTGAGGAACCAAAGCTTAGAGATAGCCACCTACCTAGGTCCAAATCTCTATCCATTCCATACTCAACCACAAAACCATGATGAGCATCAAGTGTAGACCCACCAACTTCAGGAAAGAAAACTGCAAAAGATGTTCAATCCAAAGATTATATTGAAATCAAAATCTACTCATCATACTTAATTCATTAGAAGCAGAATGATACCTTTCGATATAGGGCGTATGTATTCTTCCATGACCTTATCAAGCATGGTTTCCATACCAAAATCGTCAAGAACGGCACCATACTTATTCATTGTATTAGGTCTCATGATTCTGAATTTCGTCTCATGGACCCACTTCTCAAAATTTTCTACCTAAGCAATCAGAACCTGATAAGAAAACATAAAAACTAAACTGCTAGGAAGAATTAAGTCTGAATGCTGAATGATGATGAGAAGGTAACAAAATACCTCAGTCAGCAACATTTCACAGAAACGTGGTTGGAGCATTTCAAATGTAAAAATTCCAGGAGTGGGTTCAGACATTATATTTCTAAAACCTTGTTCGGTGTTCTCATTGATTGCCTTCAGAAAGGAGGGAACAAAGAAGGTTGTAGCATGCATGGTGTAAAGTTCCCTATGTAGGCGCTGAAAAAGCAAATGTGATTTCAATAAATTGTTTACAAATAATCAGCAATTATTGGTTGAAAAAAGGAGAGAGATCAGGTAAATTAGCATATGGGGGTGAAAGGATAACAATGACATCTTACATGCCATGGAGATAAGGATTTAACATATTTATCCTCTCTGATCTTTAAACAAAAAATTGTTAATTGAAGCATTTCCAAAATTACACGAATATCCTCTAACCATATCGAGGTGTTTCTAGCCTAATGCAGTGGCTTAGCTTTGTCTAGGAGTACTAGATCTAGATATCTCATAAATAGATTTATACAAACACAAACCTTACAAACTCATATTCTTTTCTAAACTGATAAGTTTTTTCACTGTAGCAGGTTTAGAAAAATCAATAGGCGGAAGGTTTCTTTATCCTTGGAGTACCATTAAGCGATGAAGAAATGAGGATCCTAAAAGATGTATTATATGGAAGACATTCTAAATTGCATACGTAATTAGGGTTTTAGATTCTCTAATATTTTAATAATAGTTTCTTTATCCTTGGAGTACCATTAAGCGATGAAGTAATGAGGATCCTAAAAGATGTATTATATGGAAGACTTTCTAAATTGCATACGTAATTAGGGTTTTAGATTCTCTAATATTTTAATAATAGTTTCTTAAATAAATTTGATGGATTCTCTAGTATTTTGTTACATTTTCTAGCATTTTATTACATGTCTCCTACCTAGAATAGGTTCCTTGAAACCTATATAAAGAGGGTTTATGCATTGTAATACTTATAATTTTGATATGAAATAAAACTTGATATCTTCCCCCTAAATTCTCTCTACTATCTCTCACTTCTCTTTCTACTCTCTTCCTCTTTCTTTCTCAATCTTGATCTTGTTCAATTGTATTTCGTCATCAATTTAGTCCCAAAGCAAGTTGTATTTCTTTGGCCAAACATATTCGCAAAGTTTTGATACATATTCAAGTTAAAAATAAAATAAAAAATAATGCCTCGACCATCAAACACAAACAAATCACACCCAAACAATCTCATATCCATCGGACGTCAGCGTCACCCTCCACAAACATCATTTTCCCTGCAATCACCTAAAAAAACGCATTTTTCATTAAAAAGATAAAAAAAAAACCTTTATTGTCGTCAAAACAATTCACCGGTTAAGCAGGATTTTGAATTACTTAGTTCTTAGTTTGCAACGAAGAAAAAAAAAACTTTATTTTTGTTCAAGCATTTGGCCATTCATTTTGTTTTAAAAAAAATTAAAAATTACAAATCGAATTGTTCTTTTGTTAGAGTTTTTATCCTGTATTTTGTGCGTGTAAGTGATAGTTTAAAATTACTTCAAATAATTAACTTTGTCTTGACACTTAGTCAACACCGTGTAGAATTCGTATACCAACTCTTATAGCTACACGGAGATCCTAGGTCGTCATCACAGTAGTGTGCCTTTCCTTTTTCAATACAATTATCCCAAGTCTAGGACTATGTTGAACATTCATTATCTTTCAAGGTGAGTTAACTTAGAACAGTGAGACTTTGATGGTCTGGTTGGTCCCGAGTCATTTCTTGATTGACTTGATAATTTTGAAAAGTTTTTTGGCTTTCACAACTTGAGTTGTCATGCTAATACGTCACTTGTCAAATTGCAAAGTGTTATCTGTATGGCATTGATCGCCTAGATCAACGCCTATCACTTGATTTTAGATTCTCTAGTATATTAATAATTGTTTCTTACCTAAATTTGATGGATTCTCTAGTATTTGTTAGATTCTTGAGGATTTTATTAGATGTTTCCTACTACCTTATATAAACGAGGCTTATGCATTGTAATACTTGCAACTTTGACATGAAATAAAACTTTATACTCTCCCTCCCTCCCTCCCTCTTGTTCAATTGTGTTTCACCGTCTCGATGTCTTTCGAACATGAAAAATCAAGCTTCAAGACATTCCTTAAATAGATCGATAAAATGCTCATTTAAATAAGAATTATCATACTTGTCATCAAGCAGCAATTTAAGAAAAAAATTGTACCTGATAGTTGGATATAATCTTCTGCCTGTATTCTCTATGCTTCTGAAGCTGTTAAAATAAAGTAGTAGTAAATTCTCAATATTTATGCTGGCAGACACATAGCTAAGATAGTTTCAAATGGAATAAAATGAAAAGCACATCAGTGAAGATGGAATGGTGTACGCCCTGAAATGTACAAATGGTAGATGCACATTGACTGACATTCAAAAACAATTATTTGGGTGGATGACATTGCATGATGTAAGAGACTATATTTTTTATGATGTGAAACAGTTTCTATTCCTGCATCTGTCTTATTTCAATCACCGCTCAACTTAAAACCGTAAGACAAACACGAGATTTATAGAATCAAAAACCCAACCACTCCCCCCAGGGGCAAAAATAAATATATAAAGTAAATAGATAATAAAAGATAGCGAGCAAGAAATTTGCCTCCATACACGTATGCATGAATTCAAGCAAAAAAAAAAATGAAGCCATACAATCTTTCTTGGCTTAGTTTTGGCTAATTTACAAATCCCCACGACCACCAAAATAAAACAAAATCAAATATATAGCATACTCCCCTTTGCCTCAGTCACTCCTCTAACTGTCCGCTCCAAAAGTATTGTCAGAGCAGATTTCACCTTGCCAAAACAATGCACAACGAGTAAAGTACATATATAAATCATTAAGCTGCACTTCCAATTCTGGAACAATACTTTATACGCACCATAATTATAACCATACCCTTGAAGACTTGAACATTTTAATACCCAGATTGATACACGCTCAATTATGCATAAAGTGACAAGATATATATATATGCACAAGGTAAAAGCTAATGAGCTGTTGTTAACAAATAGCCACTTACTGTGCCATTCATCCAAGCTTCTGCCTCCTAAACTTAACCATTCCAAAAAGTTTAACGCACCATTTCCCATATTGATGCATAAACTCTCACATGCCAACTTGCACCGCCTAGAGAGCCATCCAACGAGTAGACATCTATGAGAAGCAAACGATCTCTCTAGCTCATACCTCCCTCCAAAATGGTACATTACCTGATTACCAAGCGCAAAACCCTAAGAGTCACACTTTTCCATTCCCACGTATTCACACATCTAATCCACCATCATGTGGTACCTCATGGCATGGGTTCAAAGTTTATATTCTAACCAGATATCTGCTTCCAAAATCTAATGACCAAACATTTAAAATTTACTAGTGTGCACCTTTTCTCACTTAGGCATCACAACTTCACCAAACACCTGTATCTTGGTGCACACAATGCACTGGTGTAAAACTATATTAATATCCACTGCGCTATCATATGCTTCTCTAGAAAAATCCATTTCTAAAATCTCATCACCAAATTTCCATGTTCACGCAATTATGTAAAGGAGTCTGCAGGCAGGTGGGGCCAGCCTGCATGACAACCATCCTTCATAATGAGGGAAACACATTTTTAATTTTTTAGACACTTTTATGACTACGGTTATCTATACACATGACATCAACGCCATGGGATGCAATGTAAACCTCCAAGACCAATGCAATGCCTCGTGCATTTCACAATGTAGCTTTCATAATTCAATGCACCACATTCTTGATTCATATACACTTAGAACATAAATGATTATAGTTATATATAGATCCACACCCACTGGCATTAGACAATGTGTCCTTCCACAAAAATTCAATAACTGACGGGTAAAGCATCTAATTCATACACAGATCATGTACAAGTTTAAGACAGCTTTACTCACCCGGATGCGTTCACTTTCGGGGGAGTACCGGAGGAGGATATCACGCATGTACGTCACCTTCACGTCACGCGACAGGGAGAGCATGTTGGGTGGAAGGTACCTCTCCAATGAGCTGAAGAGAAACGGGCTAAAATCCAAATTCAGGTCTTCGTAGTTATCCGGCTTGTGATCCGCGTTCGGGTTGAGCCTCAGCCTATGAGCGATCCCATTTTGCTGTGCACCGTTATCATTAGTGCTGTTGCCATTAGAGTGTGGTAATACGGCCCCATCAGACGCATTCCCGGGTGCTGGTTGAGATGGAGTGGGTGGAGACTGGTCGGGTTGCCGATCGAGTGGTGCTGATGCGCCGTCGTTTGACATGGTTGTGGAGTGAGAGAATTGTTCGTAGAGAGAGCAAATTTAGGGACTTAGGTGAAAATAAGTGTGTGCAGAGATATCTTAGGATTAGAGAGGCATTTTGGAGTAGAAATTGAGGATTAGGGTTTTGGGGAAAATGAAGAAGACGATGAGAATTAGGGTTTGGCTGGTGTTTAGTTTTGAGGTTGCACGAAGGTGACTGTGCTACTAACGGTGACAGTTCCTAAATTTGGGTTTGGGATAAGACTTATTAGCACAAAACGTTTCTACATTTGACATTTAGTGTGCAAAACGTTTCAACGTTTCATTTTTTTGCATTTTCGTCCATATTTCAACATTTTAGTGTGGAAAACATCATTTTCACTATTTTTCGGTGTAAAATGATCAAAATATCCTCAATTTTAAATAAAACAAATAAAAAAAAATAAAAAATAAATTGTAATTATATTCCCAAACTTTTTAAAAAGTGCAAATGAGTCCAAAAGTCTTATTAAAATGGTTAAACACAAAACGTCCCTACGTTTGACACTTAATGCGAAAAACGTCACTACGTTTCAAATATGTTTGTACTTGTTTAATAACACAAAA
>CAIGRO010210409.1:0-10891 GCA_903798355.1 Fraxinus baroniana | reverse complement strand
GGGAGGCGCGACGGCGGCGGGAGGAAGAGGTAGAGAAAGGGGGAGGTGAGGTGAAAGTGTATTTGATTTTTAGGGTTTGAGATTAATTTGTATAGATAATATTAAATATTTAAAATATCAAATACCTGAATTTTGATTAAAAAATTTTTATACCTGATTTTTAATTTTGAAACTTTAAGGACCTAATTGCATGTAATTTTCTCTTTGGCCTAATCCCTTTGGGCCCAACACTAACTTTAGCCCTTACATCAGGTTTCAGCCCATTAATAAAAATCCCCTCCAGTACTTCCTCTGTGATGCCCGTTACCGGTGCTGCCAATGCCTCGAAATTCCTCTTGAATTCGGCGACCAATCCCTCCTGTTTTACTGCCAGAAATTTTTCACGGATGTTCCCTTCTTGGGCTGGCCAGAATAGCAGCAGTAACTGCTGCCGGAATTGGTCGCAGTTGCGAAACGGAGTCCTCGCCTCCATCCAGTGCAACCAAGCGAGGGCATCGCCATCCAAGCTAACTCCAACCGCGCTCAACTTCTCTCTTTCGTTGAGACCATCAACTTCGAAGTATCTCTCAGCTCGGAATAGCCGACCATCTGGGTTTTCTCCGACGAAGATGGGCATTTCCGGTTTCCTGATTCTCTGCTAATTATTTTCCTCCTTGGCCTGTTCACTTCCCGCTTCTTCGTTATGGTTTGTTTCCTGCCATTTTCCCCGTTCAGGGGCTTGATGTTCCACCCTGTGTGCACTGTTTGGAGCAGACCCTTCTACGACACTACCAAATCCTTCCCCTTTCATATTCTTGCCTAGCCCAGTCCTGGGATTGACAAGTGTTGCTACGGCTTTCTGGGTTTCCTCCAAGAATTATAGAATCCTTGCCACATTTTGGTTGAGGTGCTCCACCGATTTCTCCAAACCAGGCAAACGTTGGATGTCTGCCCTCACTTCCTCTATCTCCTTTTCCATTGATTCTACCCTGCTGTCAGTTTTCTTTGGTGCCATTGGATCGAACAAGCTCTGATACCAATTTGATAAGACTCAAACTGAAAAGAAAAGAATATAACTCATAATAGATCTTTGATTAAAAATGCAGAGAATTACAGATAAGAAAATAACAACAAGACTCCCTTTCCCCCACTCAATAATTGCCTGATATTCTTTCCAATATTTCACCAATATTTCCTTTCTGATTCTACTATTATTTCTTGTTACAGAAACCCATTGTTCCCACCGATCTTTACAGAGCAATACGTGATTCACAGCTTATAGGATTATCGGGTTACTCAAAAGAGGTTCTCATTATTGAATTTGATCTGCAATTTATATTTATATTTTCATACACTCGTACTGCATTTGAAGCTACTGGAACAGGTTCAGTTATTTTTATCAACTAGTTAGAGATAGTTTACTTTCTTTAGATACGAAATTATGCGCTCATTCTAATAAATGGTGCCTTTTTTAAAATAGGGTCTCCCCGTTTTTGCTGTTGGAGTAGGTCTAAGCACTTCTGACAAAGCTTCTGTAAGGCTTACTGATAATTGTTTTATTCTCTTTCTTTGAAGCATTCACCCCAGATTTTCTTTTTCATATTTATATATTTACCCATGTACACATGATGTAGCATCATTAGAAATTTTTAACTCTTGAAAATGTTTACAATATGTATCAAGTTTGTACGGCTGTAGATGAAATCCCCTGAAGTTCAGTTTTGATACCAGGACCTTCGTATTCATATTGCTTTTTTTCAACCCAGGATGAACCACTAAAATTTGGAAACTTGTCCAAATTTATTTTTCATTTACAATTAATACTTTAATATGTCTGCTGTATTTTTTTTGGTAAGTTTTGGTAATTTTTAATCTCCAAATGAATGTAGACATGCAATTTCACCCACTGATAAGGGGAGAAGATTGTTGCCATCTAACTCGAACCAATTCATAATGAGAGGGGCCAGCCAACAGGTGCCATGCGACCGTTATGAGAGGCCGTACTAGGGAGAGATTCTCACGTGCCACATGAATTGAGCACTGAAATATAAATAGGACATTATCTTGTATTGCTGTAATAGATGGGGGAAATGAAATAAAACACAACTTGAAAAACAGACAGAGACATGGTCGACACATATTCACACTGGAGAATGAAATTGTTATATACAGTATCTGTAGATAAAAATAAATTATTCAACATCAAGAAGACTTACCTGAAAAATAAAATATTAAATTATATTTTTGTTGGAGAAGTTATGATTGAAGTGATCAGTTAGTTCAAAATTTTGGCATTGGAAGGAAATACAGATCTTTTCATGCCCATCTTTCCCTCATAACTCTGACCTTTTTCATGTGCAAATTAAATCCTTCCATGTTTTTATTGCTTAACATCACTTCAACATCGTCCGTGTCTTCAAAAAAAAATTTCTTTGTTTTCAGGTTCATTGTTATGTACAATCATACATTCAGATCAATGAATATCGGGATCGTGTCATTTTGGTGAGCACGTACTTGCTATTCTTTTTTACCTTTTCCTTTTATGTCCATTTTCATACTCATAATTGATTTGTTGTAGCCTGCTGCTACTAAAAAGTATGGTAATCACATTAGCAAATGTATAAAGATTCTAGACATGACTGGCCTGAGGCTTTCAGCATTAAGCCAAATAAAGGTATATTGACAACAAGTTGTTCTTGCCTATGATTTCTCCTTTCCCTTGTTCTGCGTTTCATGATAAAGTTATGTTTCTAAACTTTGATGCCATTTTCCTTTTTGTTACAGATCTTGACTATTATGTCTTCCATCGATGACCTAAACTACCCAGAGAAAACAGTTACTTATTATATTGTCAACGCCCCGTATATCTTTTCTGCTTGTTGGAAGGTTTGCCCCTCGTTATTGTCTTTATCAGTGTTCAAATATTTGATTTTCACAATGTAGCACAAAGTTTATCACTTATAGTTATCTTTTCAAATTCTGTTAGAAGTAAATGTAGATTTAATTTTTATTTTAAGAAACTTAAATACACGTTCATTTGTAAACTATACATCTGAGCTGTTATCAGGTTGTCAAGCCCCTTCTTCAGGAGAGGACAAAAGGGAAAATCATTGTATTATCTGGTTGTGGACAGGATGATCTATTGAAGGTAGTGCTTTCTTATAATCTGTAGATATAGTTGATGTCTGGAATCAGAACCATTTTGGCATATTTGGTACAGATGAATAAATAGCATTGGACATTACTGAAAAGGAAAAAGAAGCTAAAGTCTTGTACATTATGTTGTCTAGTCTTGTTCATTATTGCGTACCATACATGCTATTAGGACGACTACATATTAAGGAATAGGCTCATGTTATAGTCCCACTAGGAAAACCTTCTGCCACATGCTACTTCTCTCCACTTTTGCATGTTTACAACTGTGAGGTCTTTAACCATCTTTTGGCAAGATCTTTATCATTGTTTGCATGTTTGGTGCAGATAATGGATTATTCATCCCTTCCACATTTCTGCCGTAAAAGAAGTTCTGGCTCTTCTGAACATTCAGACATCTATATTGACAATTACTATTCCTTGGACCACCCCTTTCACCAACAAGTTTACAATTACATTAAGCAGCAATCCCTGATTCGTGAACCTGTCAAGCCGATAAAACAGGGATGCGTGCACGTGGCTTTGCCTGAGGATGCTGTTGAAGGAGCAGAGATTGCAAAGACTCTAGAATCTGAACTAGAGAAATTTAAGGATCTTGGTGAATGTCCTGAATCGTTGGAGGACCTGAAAATCGACAATGGTAAGTCCTAGAAGTTCGATTCATCTTGTTTTGATAGGTGCTAAATCACATCCAACACAGATCTCTTGTTCTTAACACTAACCATTATAGTAATCTAGTTTAAGCATATTCAGTACTAGCTCATAGAGATCTTTTGTGGGTGAACTGCCACTTATGATGTATGTAATTTACATGTTCGCTAAATCTTTTTTGTGATATATTTAAATGATTGTAAACATCTCATTCTGGTTATGTCTGGAGTTCACGATGGATAGTGGATACTAGTCTTCTGTTTTTCTTTTCAGTTAAACTATTAATCTATTCCAAAGATTGAATTAAAAAAAATAAAAAAAAAATCACTCTTTACAGAGCCTTTTCTGGATATCTTCAATTTGAGAGAGAATCTATCTTGAATACAGAATGCTTATTGATAAAAATTTTATATACGAAAACTGCAAGATCTGATCTTGATATTCTGGTTTGCTTCAAATTCCTAGAATGATTACGGTTTGTCTCTTGATAAATTTAGCCCATGTTTGGTACACATTAAAATTTTCATTCTCATTCTTCTACTCATTTTCAACAACACTTTCTTCAATAAAATAATATTTTCCATCACATCAATAACTTCTCCTTCTTTTTTCAACAGCACATTCTCCATCAATCTACTATTAAAGAATACATTCTTCCAAAATAATGTGGCTCAATCACACCCTTAATGATAAATTTAAGGGTGAGTTTGGTTTGTTGTTTTTAATTTTCAGTTTTGCAAAATATCGAAAACTTGTTTGGTATGGTATTTCTGAAGATACATTTCCAAAAACAAGTTTAAAATTATAACATAAAATTCAAAACGCTTTTTTAACGTTTTCAGCGTTTTCAGTATGGAAAACAAGTGTTAAATAAATTTTAAAAAATTAAAATTTTTAAAAATTAAAACTCAAAAAATAAAATAAAAATTCTAAAAAAATATAAAATCTATAATTCTAATAATATAAATTCTAAAAAATATAAAATATAAATTTTGAAAAAAGTAACACTATAAAAAATTCTAGAAAAATAAAAATATTTCAAACTCTCAATAATCATTTATATAAAATTCTAAAAAAATATTTAAATGAACACAGAGTAAAATATTATCAGTTTAAATATTAATTTTTATTTTTATTTCCTACATTTTGAGCTTAATTTATTATTTTTTTTTATTCTACTTTTGTTTTGATTTCCTACATTTTGAGCTTAATTTATTATTTATTTTTATTCTACTTTTGTTGTGAGAAAAAATATTGTAAGATTTACCAACTTGAAAATGTATATATTAATTGATATATATTAACATAAAATTGTTTTATTTTTACTGATTAATCAAATATAATGAAATAAATGTCATAATATAATTTTTCAAAATTTCAATTCAAACGTCTTTTCTGATTTTCTGTCTTTCAAAATGACAAACCAACCACGTTTTTGACGATCTTAAAAATTTGCCCGCAAAATAGAAAATTAAAAATAAATTCAAAACTCAACTGAAAACTAAAAACACAATCCAAACGAGCTCTAAGATTCTCAAATTTCATTCTGTTCTTTTTGGCGCCACTTTTGGAGTTCACCCTCCACTGCCTTTTTTGCAGCTTCTGCCATTTCTGCTCTCTTTGTAGCATCCTCAATTTCTGACTGTAGATCCTCACTCTCTTTTAAAGTTGTCTCCACTTTCTTTAGCGATTCTTTTTCACTTGCATTTATAGTTTCCGCTTGAGCCATGGCAGTTGCCACTTTAACATCTGCATCATGCCCGATTTCTTCAATTTTCTTCTTCAGTGATTCAAATTCCTCCACCGACAATTTGATCCTCCGACCAGATCCTTCATTTGAATCAGGTTTTGGTGAGTTATGAATTTGATCATCTGCTAGTCTCTCTGCAGCCTTAGCCTTCTCAGCCTCTTTTAATGCAATTTGCAGTTTTTTCTCTGTTTCCTTGGTTACAATTTGTGCTTCTTCAGCTTCTTGCTCAAGTACTTCAGCTTTTTTCTTCGTTTCTTCTGCTTCCAGTCGAGCATTATCAGCTTCAGTTAATTGCTGCTCGAGAGCCAAATGTGTATCATCAGATCTGGTTTCCCCTGAAATTACTGCTTCCAGTTCAGTTTTGCACTTTGCAAGATCAGTTTGCATACTCTCAGCAGCAGATTCTGCTTCCATAGCCTTCTTCTTTGATTCTGAACGCTCCCTCTTCACATTCTCCTGTTCCAGTTTAAGTAATTCCACTGAACTTCGTAATGAATTTTCTTCTGCTAGAACTTCTTGCAGTGTCCTTTTAGCATCATCAAGCTCTGAAGCTACAGTACTTAAAGAAGTCAAATCTGAAGCCTTTACATCATTCAGTTGTTCTTGCAAAACCTTGATTGCCTCTGTTGTTTCTTCGAGCTTCTCCTCAAGATTTTCACCAAGTTCAGGATCATATTCTGCCATCATACCCATGATTTTCTTGTCAACTTCTTCCTTGGCCGTTTTATGGTTTAATAGAAGGACTTCCTTTTCTGCAATAAGCTTCAAATGTTGTTCTTGAGCCTGGATCGAGGCAAGCTTTACTTGACCAAGCCTTTCACGCAAGGAGGTAACTTCTTTTGAAAGCTGACTTAACCTCACTTGATTAACTTTAGTAATGTGTTGTGCTTCTTCTTCTTCTTGAAATGCAGCCAATTTTGCTTCCAAGGCTGCATCAAAATCCTGCCTGAGATTTGTTAGTTCTTGTTTTGTAGAAATAAGTTCGCCGGCAGAGGCCTTATACAGTTCTCTTTCACTGTTAACATCCACCCTCCATGCATCATCACCTAGTTGATCTCTTATCGATCTCTGCTCTTCAAGTTCTTTAGCTCGTTTATTTGCAGCTTCTGTAGATTCAAATGCTGCTTGTTTGGATTCACTAAGGTTTTCAAGCTTGTTTGTTAGTTCTTGCAGGGTTCTATTGGCCTTCTTCAAATCGCATAATGCTTGAGCCTTTGCAATGTCTGCGCTTCTAAGTTGTTCCCTGTAATACTCGAGTTCTTTAAGCGTTAAGTGATGTTGAGTCTCCTTCTCTAGCACTCTCTGCAACGGAAAAGTGACAACGAGTTTTAGACAATTGCATCGAGTAATACAGAACTAATGCATACTACCTCTTCCGGAGTCTGTGTCTTCTTTACTATAGGCGTTCTGGGCGAGGCTCCAGCTTCGCCAAATAAACTTACAGCAGCCTTGACAGAATGAAATGGTGCTCTAGTGTCAATCTCTCCAACATCTCGTTGAGGAGAACTTATCGACCTAGGAGTTCCTTTAGATGTCGGAGAACTGACAGAGCCTGGAGAACCCACGGACCTAGGAGAACCCGAGCCATTCTGACCTGTTCTTACACTGATACCGAACATTGTGCAGTTTCCTCCACAACCTGCAAAACCATTAAAACGTTCACCCTTAACCTTCCATTATATTCTGGCCTTTTTTCAGAATAGGGTTTCAGTTTCTTATCAAATTCATTTGCAAGATGTTCATCAAATTGTAAGAGAAAATGGCGACCCTGAAAAGTAAAAACGAAGGGACTCGCAAAATACAGAGGAGATAAAGTCACTCTTCCCTTTGGCAAAATGTTCATTTTACGAATTCATCAAACCTACCTGCGCAGGGTCGGCCTCGACTATAGGCGGCATAAGCTGTTGCCAAAGACCCCACATAAGTGAGGACCCTACATATATGTAAAGACCATTATAAAATTGGCCTAAGATCCCTAAAATCTAAAGATCGATCATGCATATGGTCAAATCTATACTTATTTTCAACTCCACAAATCGAAATGAATTGCATTCAAATAAAAAGCAAACACAAGGCATGGCCAAATTAGAAGAAGAAACAAAGAAAAGAAATCCAATACATGCATTCAAGAAATCAAATTACGTCCATGAAATAACAGTGAACCTTAAAATGGTTTCTTTCTATTCGATACAAACAAGGCTTAGACTTTTCGACCGCCAGCCATCAAATGTTTGATTTAGCAGAAAAATACGGTGATATTGAATCATTACTCATTTTTCTCTGATAACCCTTTAATTTTTTGGATGTAAAAATTCCAAAACTCCGTTTTTCATATGATTAGTATTCTTACATGGAAGGTAAAATTCAGATGTTTTGCAACCATACATAAAATAACGGGTCTTGTTTTGGATCATTGCTTTTGGGTGGGGGGGATTAAATAAATAAATAAAACTTCCCTCACTTTTCTCCTAACCATTGGACAAAATATTTGAGCAAATGCCTATTTTTCTCCCAAATTTCGCACTCTCCTGTTAGGCGGTTTTTTAATATTAAATTTAAAAATAAATCAAACTTATTTCTAATAATAGTTCCACAACAGTTCCAATCTTTGTGCCATCTCCAACAACTTTTCTGGAGTTTACTGCAATTTTACATGACATGATAGCAATACAACCTACAAACCTTGGGTTTAAATTCTATTTCATTCAAACCCTGAGCCTTCAACAATCATAATACAACTACTACAGCGCTAATTTACAGGTTATAAAGATTTTCTAAATACTTGGGGAGAATCCTTGATTCTATAAGCAACTCCACTTTATTTTGGGGGAGAAACTGGAGGAAGCTTGATCAATTTGATCTTCAACTCTATTTCCCCAGACTCCACATCACAAAGCCTCAACCAGACATTTTGAACCACCTCACCGCTTTCCCAATTTATAGAACTGTCAGCAGCTAGACAATTGTCGCTTTCTGGTATCACCTTCCTCAGTGTCGTTCCATTAGTTGCAACACTGAGGATCTGTCTCAATCTGGCAGCTGCGGCTAGTGGTTGAAGGTTGATATGAGCGTGTCCCATCTTGTCATCGGCCTTGAAATGGTCTTTATCAAACACTTCCTATAAAATTACAGTACCAAATTCATAAATGCCCCTGTACATATCTAAAAGCACGTGGCTATATAATCACTCTTGCAGGAAATGACTCATTAGTGATCCTGTTTCTCATGATGATCTACGCCTTTATGACCTCATAATAGAAATGAGGATCCGATGACTAATTCCTATTCTATGTCTCATTTTACAGTTTCTTTACTTTGACAAGTAAAAGTTGCTTGTATATCAATGGAACCATTTCAAGCTCCTTTTACAGTAAAAAAGTGTTTATTCCTACTAAAATTCAGTTTACTGAGATAATAGGATGCAATCTTTTAAGGCTCTTGAACACATGTACAGGAAGGTCAGGGATTGGGAAGTTGAACACTTGAGTTAATAAATTATGAACATACATTAGATTTAGACTGTAAATTTCTTATTTCTCATAAAATTATGAAATCGGGACAAAAGTTCTAGCAAGTGAAAATATTTAGAACTATATTTGACGGTTTAGAGCATTCTTCCAGCAAAAAATAAGATTGTGCTGTAGCTGAATTGTCGATTGAAGTATTAGAAACGTACCAATTTGAGAACCCCAACAGGTTCTGAAAGGGAGAAACTAAATTCTTGATTCCAGGTAGGATTAAGGCAGCTGTTTATAACCTTGGTCTTTGCTGTCTGGAGACAAAACAAAATTTATAAAACACGGCGGTTTACAAATCGAATGAAATCTAAGAAGCCCGTCGAAATATAGCTAGATAGCATCATACAATGACAAAGAAATTCATAGAGTTGAGATCTCTCATATATACAGATGTGCAGATTTAGCCATCCCTTTGCACTAGTCTCCAAAAGGGACGTATCTTTTATGTTTTTCGATTAGTTTGTGCCAAACCAGCATATGCAGGGAAAGAAAAATTGGATGGAGATCCTACTCCGGATGGAGGAGCACTGGGATCTTTTATGTTTTTCGATTAGTTTGTGCCAAACCAGCATATGCAGGGAAAGAAAAATTGGATGGAGATCCTACTCCGGATGGAGGAGCACTGGGAGGGTGTAAGTGGGTCATTGTGTCAATAGTGTTTCACGCACTGCACTTACAATAACGAAGCAGCCATAACCATAAAGCATGGAGAGCGATCAACAAACTTCAAAAGGAACTAAATGATGATACTGGTAAATCCAACCAAAAACACCATACAGAACATGAAAATATGTCAACCTGGTTCCCAAGCTTGAGGATAACATAGGGGTCACTGGTCTTGAAGTCCCGGATAACCAATCTGTTTCCTCGTATAACAGTCACTTTTATCTGTCCCAATTCTTGTTCCATATCCCAGTACTAGAAAATAACTTATAGGAATGCCACAACTGCATTTTACAGAAACATCAAGATTTAAAGAATACAGAATTCGAGCAAAAGAAAGTATAATCCTTTTGGACTTCTGAAATAATTCTGAAGATCGTATTTCTTAAAACTTGCTAAATTGTAATCCAACAACACAATACACCAAGTACTAGAATTACAGCAAAAGGTATAGATGAATTCATTAATAACAGATTTATTTATCCATAGAAACTCAATAGCTGTTGATCTAACAACAATATGGTCAAATCAATTTTGAATGAAAGTGTGCATTTATATTCTGCAACATTTAGCAGAACATAGGGTAAAACATCAAATATATATTATTCAATTAATCATTTCTATAATTACTCCATTGAGCAGAAAATTCTTGAAAAAAGAAACGCAACCCACTTTTCACCGAATATTTTAAAATTCATCCAATTGCAGAAACACATATATAAATAAAACCCCTACAGGAAATATCATAACAAAAGAAAATGGATCAAGACACAAATTGGGACAAGAGGGTAAAAAGAGAAAATGATTACAGTGAAAAAAAACAAGAAAAGAAGAACAGAGACAGAAAACACTAACCGATACGCTGACAGGAAAAGGAATCCCAAGTTAAAATGCTCTTCTTTATCGAAGAGCTCTCGTTCAGTTTGCTGTTCTTTGTTAAAGTGCTACAAAAAATCACAGAATATATAGTCGCAATATATTTATATATAAGTAAGATTGACGTGGCACCAATTCAAAGAACTGGTAGCGAATGAAGAATTTTAATTTCTTATTTAATTCAGTACAAAGAAAGAACATACACTAAAAAAATATTTATTTTAGTACGTGTTTGTAAAGTGATTATACCCTTCTGAACAAATATGCCCTCCTTTTGTTGTTATTGTTGTTGTTTTTTTTT
>CAIGRO010210398.1:0-13122 GCA_903798355.1 Fraxinus baroniana | reverse complement strand
AGATCTTGTTGATGAACATTCTACCCGATCATGTTAATATATAACTGAAAGAAGAGTCATTAAAGATTTTCTAGATGTATCATTGATAAGTGTATTTTTTACACTTATCTAGGTCATTAAATTAGAGTATTTGTTAGTGATTTGAATGAGTTATAGTTTAATTTTGTGTTAATTATATTTATTATGTTGAACTCGATGCAAATTAGTGGATTTGATAGAAAAGAACGAAAAATGTGTAAAAACGAAGGGAATCCAAAGTTGGGGACCAAAATATAAACATCCAATAGTTGATTCGGAGTACAAAATGATGAATGAAGATCATATAGGATCAATTGGAGGTCAAAGGAGTGAATATAGTAGAAGTATTTTCACAAATCAATTTCCAGCCAAAGAAGTTATGCTACGGATTTTTAGTCCCAACTTAAGACCCATTTTTCAGATAGCAAACGATTGAATTGAGAAATTTTTATTTCTATAGGAATTGTATCCCTTTGAATTATCTTTCCAACTCATTTTGAATTAGCTCAATCGAATACCTTTAGAGAAAGTTATGGCTAAAATATCAGAATTTATTCAGAGACAAACATGCGCGTGCGCGAGGCAATTCATAGTGCGTGTGCAACACCTTATTTTCCCCAACCCAAGAGCCATTTGGTTCTATGGCGCGCGTGGTAGTTATACCGGTACACGTGCACAAGCCTTTTTCGCTGAAGAATCCTTAATTTCCTTTCGCGATTCAAACTCATTTGGAAACTAAATTGGAAGCGATTTTGACCTATTTTCTGGCTTTTATAAATAGAGAATGAGAGATACACATTGAAGAACCTCTCCTACCTCTCCATACACAATATTATCATCAAATTCATCAAGAATAAGAGGTTAATTGCTATATTTTGATAGAGGAAATCCAGCCATAGCAAAAAAGTGAAGGTCAATTACATCAAGATTTTGAAGAATTTAACCACGGGCTTGAAAATCAACTTCTTTTGATTTATTTCATGATCCAGGTGATATTTTTCTATTTTTTGTAATTTAAATATTAACATGTTAGACTAGATCCGTTTTTGTATTGAATGAAGATGAACCCTAATTGTGTATTTGTTTTAATGCAAAACTAGTAGTTTAGTTTATTTCTTGCGTTTCTTGATTAATTTTGCATACCCATTGCATTATTTAATTGATTGGCCACCAATTAGATAATTAGTTGCTTGTTATAGTATTGGAAGACTCACAATAAATTTAGAACACGATTGATGATTTTCCATTATTCTTCTTGTAATTTATTTATTAACATGTTAGGCTAGATCTATTTTTATATTGGATGAAAATGAACCCTATTTGTTATTTGTTTTAATTCAAGCCTAATAGTTTAGTTTATTTCTTGCGTTTCTTGATTAATTTTGCATACCCATTGCATTATTTAATTTATTGGCCACTAATTAAATAATTAGTTTCTTGTTGTAGTGTTGTGAGATTCACAATAAGTTTAGAACGCGATAAAATTAACATATGTGCAATAGATATTAGAAATAACATTTATCACATGTGCAATCATAGAGATAATTTAATCTTTAATGCATTCTAATGATTCGAATTCGGGTTAGGAATAATTCGGATCGTGGTTATGATAGATTTAATTTGTCTCGAAAAAGAAAATTATATATTATAATTTTATCGATTGTCAAGAACGTATGAACGGAACTAGATTACAAATCAAGAATTGAAATAGATAGCAATAGACGGATTCGAGATCCAATACAATCATCCATAATTTGATAAAAAAAAAAAAATACTTGTTACCGCTTTCTTAGATAATTTAGCAAAGAATCAACTTGAACTCTCTATTTCCTTTACAAAATTCGAATTCCATACATAACTAGTAAATCTAAATTAAATTTATTTCCTGTGGGACGATATCTCTTTACTCATCAATTCTATTACTTGTAAACGATTCTGTGTGCTTGCTGGTTTTGCACGAACAATCATCCTCTCGAATGTCTGGATATATGATGTAGGATACACCATTTAGCAAATGTTTGATTTAGAATAAGACAATTTTTAAGTGAAAATTTGAGAGTTCAAGTTGTTCTTAATTGGATTTTAGAAAAGTTACTACATGCAACCTTATGACATAGTAAGTGATGGTTGTCCTGAACTCATCCACTTTTTAAAAGTAGTAATAAAAATTGGGAGTTTGTATGACGCTGTCTTATTTGACGCCAAATTATGCATGATAATTGCTAAGAATATGCTACAGGTGGTAACTTGTCCAAACCAGAATCTTTTAATCAAGAGATGGTAGAAATCAAACTATAGTAGAAGTATGATCTTTTAGTGTCTGTTTGACATCCATTACATTATTTTATGTTAAACTTGTTGGGAGAATTATATTTCTTTTACTCTTGCAGGTGAACATCATTAGATAGTTCGAGGAGTAATTACTTCAATGTGCCCTACAGCTCTCATGCTCTCTTCAATTGCTTTATGTTGGATGCTTTTTTTTTTTATATGAAAATCTTATGTAGTATTTCGCATATCACGCATATTGTGTCAATTCACACTCTCTGTTGAATATGGCCAACGTTTGATTGAAAAAACGTATTCAAAGAGTGTTAATGTGATAATGCTTAGATGCTTCTTATTCATTGCTTTCCATGTGTGTTTATATTTATCAACTTTTGTCACTTGGATTGGTGGAGATCTATTATTAAGTTCATATCCGCATGGACCTGAGACTTTCTATGTTCCATTAAATCATAATTATGATCATTAAACTTCATGGTACATGAATTTTGCAAAAGAGTGAATAGAAAACTTGAATGTGTTATACATATAGACATTCAATTCAATAGGATAACTGCCCCAGTGAGGTTTGAAAGGTTTGAGTAAAATCCACCACACTTAATTGTGGTGAGTATTTCTTCTATATATAGTCAATTACAATGTGCATTAGAATAATTACAAATAAATGCTAATTAGAGTGAAGATGGAAAGAAAAAATCTTTACAAATGAATCTCCTATTGATAAGCAATGTATTAAGCCTTGACACCCCCCGCAAGCTAAGCGTTGGAGTTGAACGAACATGAAGCTTGGTATGAAATAATTCAAAGAGAGGTAGAGCGACACTTTTGGTGAAGAGATTGGAAACCTGTAGATGAGAGGGCACCTATTGAGTGCGAAGTTTGCCAGCAACAAAAAGTTCCCGAAGAAAATGGTAATCTAATTCAACATGTTTTACCCATTTATGAGAAACGAGATTAGAGCTTAAGAAGATTGCACTTTTGTTGTCACATAACAGAATATGCTTCTGTGAAATGGAAACCTTGAGATCATGAAGTAAATGGTTGAGCCAAATGAGTTCAGCTGCAAATAGTGGCAATGCGCGATACTCAGACTCACAGCTAGAACGAGAAATGGTAGGTTGCTTCTTAGCACTCCAAGAAAAAAGATTATCGCCAAGATAAATAGAGTAGCTAGAGGTGGAGCGGCAAGTATCGGGATAACCAACCTAATCAGCATTAGAGTAAGCAATTAGGGTACTAGGAACAACTGAAGGGCGAAAAGAAAGATCGAAGTGAAGTGTGCCCTTAACATAGCGTAAAATACGCTTGATATCAAGAAAGTGATATGTAGTAGGGGCATGCGGGAATTGACTGACAGAGTTACCAACATGAGCTATGTTAGGATGAGTAATGGTCAAGTACTAAAGTGCACCAACTAGAGATCTGTAGATAGTGGGGTTCGAGAAACTACGTCCATCACTAGTCATATGCTGAGAGATAACCAAAGGGGTGTGAACCAAGTTGCTGTCAAGTAACTATGCTTAAGTCAGAATATCCTAGACAAATTTCAGCCGACCGAGAAAGAGACCATCAGTAGTGTAAGTAGCTTCCAGACCAAGAAAGTAGCTGAGAGTGCCCAAATCCTTGGTAGCAAACTCAGAATTGAGCTTGCAGGCACAGCAGCCAAGAAGAGAAGAGTTGTTGCCAGTAATAATAATATCATCAACATACAAAAGAAGATAAATAGTGTCAGGCTGCTGATAAAAAATGAAGAGAGAGGTGTCTACACGGCTACAAGAAAATCGTCGGGTGATATAATGCCTGGAGGTTGTGGGATCAAGACAACGAAATCCTTTATAAGAAGGATTGTATTCTTAAAAAATGCAAGGGATGTTGTGAGGAGAAAATTTGTAAGGCATATAATCATGCAAACAAGGATAAACACGACAACCAAAATGATGAAAATTCTCATAATTTGGTGATGAACCATAGAGAAGCTGAAAATTAGATATACCTCTAACAAGCAATGTGGGCAAACGGTTGATGATATAGGCTGTAGTGCTGAAGGCGTCACCCTAGAAACGAGGAGAAAGATGGGAATGGAAAAGGAGTGCCAGACCCGTCTCAGTTACATGTCGGTGTTTTCTTTGAGCGCGGCCATTCTGAGTAGGTGTATATGGGCAAGAGAGTTGATGGTGACTACCCGAGATGCTAAGATGTGCTTTGAAGCGATTGCTTGTAAACTCAGCACCACCATGACTTTAAATTTTTTTTATGCGAGTGGAATGTTAGTTTTCCACAAGTTTTTGAAAGTGAATAAAAATATCGTAAAATTCGGATTTTAATTTCAAAGGATAAAGCCAAGTAAAAAGGGAATAATCATCAATAAATAGCACATAGTAAATGAATCCTGAATTTGACTTGACGGGAAAGGACCTTAAATATCGTAATGAATAAGATCTAATACCTTAGACGATCGACGATCATTACGAGAATAAGGCAAGCGATGATTCTTTGCAATTTGACATGTGTCACATAACGCATGAGAATGCAATAAAGAGGTAAGATAGAGATGACCATTTTTTTAAAAAGGAAAATAAAAAAGTGGTTCACATGCCCAAGACGAGCATTGCATAAGTCATACGAGGAATGTAAAACTTTATTTTTAAGAACCGAAATAAAAGCGAAATTTTCGCACTCCAACACATATATGCTGCCATCTCTTTTATCAGTTGCCACCATCCTTCCCGTTTGATGATTCTGGATAGAAAAAAGATTATTAGTAAATGTAATAGAAAGAGGAAAATCAGATGTTAATTTACTATTGGACAGCAGATTTTGGTTAGACGAGGAACGAACTAACACATCCAATAAATCAAGTGTTGGTGGTAGGAGAGTTGGTACCAGTGTGAGTAATGGGTAGAGAAGCACCATTCCCAACAATTACTTGATCCTTACCCCGTATAATTATTTGGTTGATCCAAGTGGGAGAGGTCGATGTCATGTAGGCCGAAGCCCCTGTGTCCGGTACTAATCACTGGGCTCATTAAGAGAGTAGGAGGCGCTAAAAGCCTCAGCGAGATGGACTGTGTTGTCGACAACATCTCCTCCCCGTGCATACCTTCGATTGCACTTGTCGGCATAGTGCCCTTCTTGCCTGCAGATTTGGAAATGCGATGGTCGACGTCCTGCCCGAAATTTGAACACCCATTGCCACGGTTTGAAAAGGAATTACGTCCTTGTTGGTTGCGGTTTGAATACCTTAGATTTGGGCGATTGGGGCCTCGATTTGTGGCTGTAAAAATGACAGTTAGAGGACCAGAGGATTTAAGAGATCGCTGGAAAATCTCGAAGCTTTCATCATAGGAGACCAAATCGATGAAATAAGGCAGAGGCGTTTAGGCCATTCGGGAGGTAGAGAAACTTGTGAATTCCGAACCTAGTCCTCAAAAGAACCAGTGAGCTTTATCAGTGTCATCGACGGGTCTTCCAATGACATGGAGTTGATCGCAAAAGGCTTTGAATGCTCGACCAAATTATGTTACCGATAGAGTTCCACGTTTCATCAGTTGAAGGTCGTCCTTGGGACGAATTTCTCTAGCTTTTGATCGGTGACTGAAGGTGTTTTCGAGTGCTAGCCAGACTTCGCGTGAAGTGGAGAGGCCTACATCCTTGGCCATGGCTTCCTCCGTGAGAGAGGAGAGCAGAAGACTTAAAAGGCACCGATAAGTGTTCTTCCATGCTATGTGTTTGATGCTTCGCTTCTTAGAGCCTTTATGGTCAAAACATGGAGGTAGCTAAAGAGTGCCATCCACATGGCCGAGTAGTTCGTGGCTTTTAAGTAGAGAAAGAAGCTGGCTTTTCTATAGGAGATAACTAGAGGATGATAATTTGATGGTTACCATTTGGATCATGGTGTTGAAGGAGAGAAGGGTGGGTGAGGTGTTTTCGGCAGCCATTGAAGCAAAGGGATCAATGGAAGCTAATTCGAGACTGTTCTAATACCATGAAAGGTTTGAGTAAAATTCACCACGCTTAGCCCCCAGGGCAAATCTTCCAGTGGCAAAGGGCGTTAGGACTCAACGCGGTAGTGTGCAGAGTTCGATTTCCCGCAAGGCGGAATTGACTTTGCTGCAAGCGGGAGTTACCATAGGGTTAATAGCCCTCGCTTAGCCCCCAGGGCAAATCTTCCAGTGGCAAAGGGCGTTAGGACTCAACGCGGTAGTGTGCAGAGTTCGATTCCCCGCAAGGTGGAATTGACTTTGTTGCAAGCGGGAGCTACCATAGGGTTAATAGCTCAGGCTTATCCATAAGCTCTCCACCTAGCTCCTGGGAGGCACATCCTGCAATTTACCTCTTCCACGATGGCTCATGGCAGGGTTGGTGGGCCCCTCATGGTTGGGGTTCAACCTTTTAAAATTCACCACACTTAATTGTGATGAGTATTTCTTCTATATATAGTCAATTACAATGTGCATTAGTATAATTACAAATAAATGCTAATTACAATGAAGATGGAAAGAATAAATCTTTACAAATGAATCTCTTATTGATAAGCCGTGTATTAAGCTTTGACAGGGTCCTTTAAGTGGAGCAATTCGTAAGTTCTTCCATCTCCACCTTGATTGGCTCTCCAAATTGACCATCTAGCGTTTCTTTGAAAAAAATGTTGGTTAGTATGTAAGGGTCTTATATTTTTTGTTTTTATTTAGATTTATTGTTGAACGATTTTTCTCTCTTTCTTAAATTTTGCTTCATATAATAATGAATTTCTCTCTACTTATCTGACCATATTTAATGGGAGTTGAGACTCCCCTTTCATTTTGTTCATGAAAAATGCTAAGAAGTTATTGGTAGAAAATTTAGAATAATATGCTTGACTTAAAAACAAGCGGAGAAGCTTCTTGACAATGTTGTCATTACTTGATCACATACTAAATTGATAATCGGAAGGAAAAGGTAAAAGTCCTTTTCGAGAGATACTGATTAATTTTCTGTCAATTACTTTTCTGATTTATTGTTTAAGCATTTAGTAACTGTTGAAGTTTTTTATTTAACTGGCATGTCTTTTTTGATGCCTTCACAACCAAGATATAATGGAGTTATCAAGATCGAGAAGAGAAAATGAAGTGAATTTATCACTATTTAGGTATTCAGGTTTTGTCTAGTTTTATTATGTATTTACCACATATATTTGTGAGTATATTTGTTTGAGAAATAAAAATAAAAATAAAAAAACTGATATGGCAAAATAAGTATCCCGATGATAGTTTAATTTGGCTATATTTACTTGCGTCTAACAAAATTTATTTACAAGATTTTCAATTCCATAATGTTTTAATAATTGAGAAATTGATATGGAGATATAAATTATATCTCAAGTGGTGTTGTATGGATAATGGTACACACTCGATCTTTAAATTCAGTTTATTAACAAAATTTATTTACAAGATTTTCAATTCCATAATGCTTTTTAGTAATTGAGCAATTGATAAGGAGATATAAATTATATCTCAAGTGGCGTTGTATGGATAATGGTACACACTCGGTCTTTAAATTCAGTTTATTAACAAAATTTATTTACAAGATTTTCAATTCCATAATGCTTTTTAGTAATTGAGCAATTGATATGGAGATATAATTTATATCTCAAGTGGTGTTGTATGGATAATGGTACACACTCGGTCTTTATATCCACTTTATTAATGAGATATGAGATCTTATATGTGATGATATCTTTTATTTATTTCATCGATTATAATTGTAGTTTTCGAATTTTATGTTTGTTGTAGGGATGGTCATAGAGGAAGTTATATGTAAACCACAACAAGAAGGTTGGTTGGAAAAAACACTTTTGGTAATGAATTTTGTGGACATGCTTTAGCTTATGAGTCGAACCAAAGTTCAATGTACTTTTCAATTTGGTTGGCTTGCCCTACTAAATCGAATAACTTGATGATATTATTCTTGCTTGTAAATGGGAAGTATAAATGCTGCTTTTTTGTTTACTGTTTTAAATTTATATATGATGCACCAACATTCAAGTTGTTCAATCAATAACACAATGGCGTCAATGTAAAAATTGTTTAGTGCTTAATCGTCATGCAGCTGTATGTTATGCCATAATTATTTATAATAATTTTTTTTTTTTTGGTCTTTACATCTGTTTTTTTTCTTTCCCTTTCGCCTTAAGCAAACCAAAAGTTTAAATGTACACATTTCTTAGTCCTCGATTTTTTACCTGCATCATATGCGGTACTATTATTCATTTTCATAATCCTTATGTTTTGAAATTTTCAATGTTTTGTTTCGGTTCCCTGTTTGATTATTTTATCCTTTATTGTTTTCGTGAAAAAAGAATTCCTACATCTCTTTTGATGTTCTCGTGAAATTCTAAGATTTGTGCTACTTGAATTTTTATCAAATTATATGAATTTTTATCTTTAATGGAGTACATTGTATTTTTTCCTGTAGGAGTTTTGTGAATACTGACATCTACTTGAGTTGTGTTTCAAAAGGTGGGTCCATAGTTATGTTAAAAGGATAAAGTATTGAAAATAGTGAAACATGAGATCAATACTTGATACTTACTAACTACTAATAAAAAGCTGAACTTGCAATTTGTCTTTGAGGTTTTATAAAAAATTGAGATATATATTTTTTGTTGTGTTGTGCTTCTTGTTGTAGATTGGACCCTTTCTTTCGACACTAACATTTACAAACGATTTTTTAAAAAATTTACAAACACTTATTTTTAACATTAATCAACGAACGTGCGCTTCACTAGTGATATTTTAAATGCGTCAATGCTACTCCTTGTTCTTCCACCATTGTCATTTCAATGGTATTTGGTGGGTTGTGGATAAGTGAAAGCATTAATCTTCCACAAAAAATTATTTTTAGGCCTTTTTTTTTTATTTAATTTGCAAGTAAAGCCCACAAAAGACTAAGAAAACCCTAATCTTCAAGCCTCATTTGTTACATCAGCAAGAGCACCATTACATCTCTCCTCTTGATTTTGGTTCTTAGCAGAGAAAGAGGATCACTTTAATAATATATTTATAATGGGCACGTTGAAGTCGAGCACTTTGTACTTAATGCACGAAACACACAGGCAATTGGAAATTGTAATTTGAACGAGTCGAGTTGAAATTTTGTGCCCAGCACTTCATATTTTGGTGACAATTATATTCGGTTTATTTAAAAATCAGATTTTAGAATATTTTGATAAAATTTAATGGAATATTTGATTGAAAGTTGAAAGTCTTATAAAATGTATTGTTAAAATTAATTATTGATTTTGACTAAAATTTTAATCACACGTTTTAACTGAACCAAACAAGGGCTTAATAGGATATGGTGGTCATTTCACGACACATATTAGATTTTCAAACAATTGACATATATAGACGGATTTATAAATGTTTGAATATTTATTATCAACTATACGAGAAATATAATGACTAATCCATCTAGTACAGAGGCAAACAACTTACTGAATAGTCGATAATTTGTAAATAGTATAGATTATACCTGAGTGACTAGCGTACAACGGATGAGTCAACATGGGGCTCCCCTCTAATATCCACAATACAAACCGATTGACGATATGTAACACATATATTTCAAAGTACAATATATAGAAAAGCGATAATCGCCTTAACAAGTAATGACAAAATACAAATCCAATTCTTAATCGATAATAGATTTCAACATTATATGTGAAATAACAAATCCAAAAGAATGTACGTACCTATGGGGAACATTTTCAAATGTTCTAATTTTTCCTTATTATAGTGCGTGTTATATGGGGGCACCATTTCAAAGATTATATGAAAGGTTCAATTCTTTACTTAGTCGCCGTTTGTTTCAATTTAAAAATTTTGCTTAAATTCAAATTCAACTTATCGATTAACTTTTAAAACACATTTCATAAGATTCACAACTTTTTAATCACACATTCTATCAACTTTTATTAACAAATTACTAAAAATATGATTATTTTTTTACTAGATCAAATAGGACTATTAGTTAATACGTTAATCCCACTAACTAAGTGGAGTGGTGTCTCTTACCTTTAAAGTTTTAATTGTTTAACTATAAGGCACAAAGATAGCATTCTATAAAATAAAATATGATTCCATTTTATCTCTTTATCTTTTATTGGTGTAAATTTAACCCAGATTGATTTCGATAAAAATAAGATTTTTAATAAATTTTGATAAAATATACATTTGAAAAAATTGATAAAAGTTGTGAGTCTCATGAAAATTGTTGTTATATATAAATATATTAGTTGTGGAAAGGACTCGCTAGTGTTTGTGTTTCTTTTTTTGCGAGTAAAAAGAGAGCTTCAATTATTTCTTACAAAGAGATTGAAGTTTTTTTCAAGAATATGGATTTCTTGCTTCTCAAGAAGATTAGTCTCCTCTTCCTTCTCATTTCTGCATCACTTATGTCTATTTCCTTTGCAGGTAGGTTTATTAGAAAACCCTTTTGTCATTTCTCTGAGTGATCGAAAGGAACTCATTTTTTTCCCCTAGTTCTTCTCAAATTCGAGTGTTCTAAGCATTCGAAAAACATCGTGCATAAGTTTAACCTATGCATCGAACTCTTTCTAGTAAACATCCTCCGAACTCTTCTAGTACTTTAGTTTCGCCCGCATGGAAAATTAATGATGCATCTCTTAGAAATATCATAGTTTATTTTGAGGAAAATATAGTTAATGATTTTATAATTAGTTACATGCACATATGGTCATGAAATGGAGAGAGATGTATGATTTAATTTCTTGAGATTCTTCAAAATTTATCATTTTGATGCATGATTGTCATGCATAACATTATTGTGTATTTTTATTTTGTTGAACATTTTTTTGTTGGACTATTGTCAACCATAAATCATAATCAAACCCTAAAATATTAGTGAGTTTTTTTTTTTTGCCCATATAGTTTGAAATATTTTTCTATGATCGATGTTATGTCCAATTATCTCTAGTTCAATGTACCAAAAATATATATCGTGTAAAATTCTTCCCACAATTTCGATTTTTGATTTGCTAGTTTTTCACGCAGGTCGACTACATAGTTCAGTTCGCAAATTGGATCAAAAGCGAGCAAGAGTCACTAATGAGGTCACTCGCTGATCTTAATTAAACTCAGCAATAGAATATTTGAGAAATGATCTACTAAGCACACGACACATTAAATTATTTATGGATCTCAAGATTTAAATTAAATTTGTTATTCATCAATGAATATACATCTCTTCTTTATCTAAAGATCGATAAACTATCATATGGTCCAATTAAGAATTCTAGATTCGTATTGCTTTAGATCATAGATAAATATTGTCTATTAAGTTACTCATCACGTTTCGAGTATGCTACCATATACAGTAACGTGGATTAGATATAGAAACATAACCAAAAAAAAAAAAAAAAATCTAAAAAAATCTTGTCGCGTGTATTATTTAATATTGTGTACTAAATATAGTCGTCATGTAATTTTGTTTTTGAAATATTTTTGATGCAGGATCATCATGGAAAAATGAGTGAAGTCCATGAAAGACTTCTGATGAGAGTGAACACCAAAGACTATGGAAGAACTGATCCATCTCCAGGACTGGTCAAGCCTCCTTTCAAACCCGTTCCAAACTGATCCTTGTTCTTGATAATTGGTACCTGAATAAATAAAGTCTATTAGATGTATATATTAAATAATCCTTTTAGTATATATAAATATTATATAACACATAGATATATACGCTATGATTTTGTATGTATGGTTTGCAAGCCAGTTTGAATATAGGCATGTGTATACATGTATGGAATGTTTGCAAGTCAAATGTAGGTAATATCTAAATAATAAATAATGATATGAATAAGTCTTGTATATTTTGCTTTCTCTTTTGCAATTGTGCAATTAGGGTCTCTGATAGATTGAATTTTTCATGGAAAAGGTTTTCACCCTTATAGGACAAATTTGGCATGGAAAAAATTTTCCCACCTCCCCCACGCGCCATTTTTCCTTTGGGCAATGGTAACAAATTTCATAACCAATTGTAAAAAAAATAAAATCACTTTAATAGACCATTTTCATGTAAAATGAAGTCAAACGAACACTAAATTTTGATGAAAGAATGGTGAAAAAAAAATTTTCGAGCAATTTTTTTTTTTGTGGCAACAATAACAAATTTCATAACCAATTGCAAAAAAAATAAAAATCACTTTAATGAACAATTTTCATGTAAAATAAAGTCAAACGTAAACAAAAAGATCCAAAATTTTAAAAATTCTCCGGGTAAAAAATTATACCAATTGAATACACTTAATTAACAATTCACTGGAAAACAATTTCTAGATAATTATTTTCCCTGTAAAATATTTTCTTTCCATCAATTTTCCACAATTACAATCAAACGAACCTTTAAATTTTGTGTTGAGGGAAATTATTGATTAGTTTACCCGCATATTTTTAAATAAATATACGGGATAAATGTTCATTAAGAATAATTTACAACATTCAAGTTTTTATAGAAGCAAAGAGGAAATCGATTCAAAACTTGAAATAACCAAGTTACAAGAAATTATAAAGCCCCCATCTCTGTAGCTAAAAAAAATCAAGTTTTAGTAGATTTTAATAAAAATTATAAATCTCATAAAATATATAGTTAAAATAAATTGTTGATTTTGAATTTTCGAGTTTTTAAACTCCACCAAACAAGAACAAAATATGACTTGCATGTATTCACAAAGGTAATTAACTTTGTCGTCGTGGTTGGGTTCTATTAAAAAATAAATAAAAATTAAGGGTCTGTTTGAAACCCATTTTTAGTGGA
>CAIGRO010210376.1:0-15895 GCA_903798355.1 Fraxinus baroniana | reverse complement strand
TTTCCCTTTCAACCGCCTATCTCACGGTCGTGGGGCATGTTGAATCCGTTTAACAATTGCTTTCATAACTACTGCATTAGTTGACCACGATGCTTCAGATATATTCTATCCTGGGCGACTTCGAATGTTTGGGCGATAACCGAATCTTCACTCTGGGCGACTGCATGGCCTCTTATTCGTTCAGCCTCTACGCGTTCTGTCAGTTTGGGCGATGGCGTTTCTTTACTCTTGGGCTTCTGTTATTTAGGCCTTTTCTCAGGCTTCCCAACTGGGCTTTTCATGTTGGGCCTTTACATTGGTTCCCATTAGGTCTTCATCTTGGGTTCCTCAATTGGACTTTTTCTTTTTATTTTGGGCCTTTGATTTTAGGCTGCATTTTTAGAGTGTCAACAATATCAACTCAGCTTGTAGCACGACTAAGAAATGAAAATCATTACGGATAATCCTTCATTGAATGCAATTCTAACATAGGGACAAAATGCAATCATTGTGGAAGAAATCATGAAAGCGAGGATTGCAACGTGGGAAGTTCATTTCTTAAATTAGATGAGGATGTAAACTATATGCAGAACTATCAAAAGAAGCAGAATAATTCTTGCTCCAACACATACAACCCAAGTTACAAAAAATCATCCAAACTTCTCCTAGAGTAATGCATAGTCTTCTTAAAATACACCACAGCAGAAGAAGCCACTGGATTTTTAGCAATTGAATAATAAACAGCATGGGAGAAGCATTTGACAAAATGACACTGTTACAAAACAAGCCAATTCCAGAATTACTCTGATACCACTAGCTAGGATTGATATAACTTGCTGTGACGCCAATAAATGGATTGAGATGTTGAAGTTATGTGACAAAATAATAAATACAAGAATATGACATAGGAATTAGGAGATTTTATTGCACTACAAGAATAATGGAGAAGAGAGAAAAATATTACAATGATCCTATAAACTAGTAATCATAAATCTCATACTATTAATTGTATAGAAGAGCCTAGTATTTATAGAAAACATTTACGGGACGTCCAAGACCTCTTGATAGAGTTGTTGATGAAGTATAATGCCAAAACCTGAGTCCAAAACGAAGTATGAGAAGAAAAAACGCGAAAAACACTCATTCGGGCCGAAAAACTTGTTGCGGGCCCGAATTGCCCGGGCCCCGGCGCCCAGGGTTCTGTCCCAATTTTTAATGTGGCGCCTTGGCGTCATCCCTCAGGTTAATGCTCCAAAAAGTGTCTTTTGCCATCCAAAAGTCCTCCAAGTCAAACTACTCATTATCATTGAAATTTGATCTTCATAACTTGAAATATGACTTCAATAGCATTCCAAACTTAAATTCTTCATGACGTGCACTTCAATTAGGATTTTTCAATTACTTCAACAAAGAATTCGGGTTACACCCAAATTCTAACATGCACATGTTTATCACACTAGAAGGTATGTTAGAATTAGGTATGACCCCAATTCTATTTGGAAGACTACTTAGGAATTCTTTTTGAAGTCTAGCTGGAAATTCTAGTTGAAGTCTATTTAGGAATTTAGGTTGGAATTCCATATGGGAGTTGATAGTAGACTTGAAAAGGTCTTGAAGAAGTCCAAAATGGATTAGAAAAAGGTTTACACGAGATGGCCACTCGCTGCAAGCCCAGGACACGCTTCATCGCCTATAATAGGGATCCTAGCACTCGCTAGGTGCCGATCTAGGCAGTTTTTTGAATTTCATTTGTCCAATTTTTGACTTCTATTTCATCCCAAATATTCCATTATTATTTTTACTTCTTGTATTGGAATTTTATCTTATATTAAACTCTTCATTGTATTACATTCTTCTAGTGTGTTATGGATCTTTGTATAATATATATGTTGTATACAACACATATTGAGGCCATGTTTGTTACAAATTAAAATCAGATTTTAATTTAAGTCAAAGTCAAAGTCAAACAATTAATATTACCCACATTTTCATGGATCCCACAACTTTTCAACCACACATCTCAAAAATTTCTATCACAATCTGCTAAAAATTTAATTTTAATCCCCACCAAACACCCTCTGAAACAATACTTAAATTTTACACAATAATTTGTAATCATCAATTATTGATATTAACAAATTCCCCTCTTTTGTCCATGGTATATTTTTACCACGTAAATCTTGAGTTGTTATTTGATTTTAATATTGCCTTATTATTCTTGTTTCTTTATTCACTAACAAGTGGTATCAGTTCAGTACACAATTCCTCAACATGTGGTATCAAAGTAAAGTTCGATCAACTCAATTCTTGATTTTATTTTTTGTGATGACAATTATGAAGTTTGATATTTCGCTGCTGGATCGCAACACCAGATCTTTGTTTTCTCAGGTAAAGGTGCGAGCACTGCTTACTCAGATAGATTTGAATGATGCGTTATTAGGATTTGACAATATGCCCCCGGCTAGAGTATGAAGGAGAGACAGCGTAATAATCAAAAGGCCCTAACACAAATACATTTTCATCTTTCGAATAATATTCTTCATGATGTTATGTGATGAGTGTGTTTTTGCACACTCATTTAATACCTAAATATACTTATTATTGAAAAAAAAAAGGAGCGAATTTCTACTCACAATGATGTAACTATTGCTTTTGTAGGTAAAAATCACCAAAAGAAAAGAGAACAAGACAAAATGAGGAAAAATAGACTAAAAGTGTGCAAAATTGTGAATGTGGGGACCAAGTGAACAAAGCAAAAATTTGAAGGATCTTGGATGTAATTTATGAAGTGCATAATTGATACGAAAATAAAAATTTGAGGACTAAATTGTACGAGATCAAAGTTGAGGGACTTGATATGCAATTATCTAGGGGACTTGGATGCAAAATTAAAACCAATAATTTATGGTTTTAGTATTTTGGATAGAAACATGGCTCCTAGGCGCTACTTTAGCAGCGCCTAGGCGCCACTTTAAAAAAATCTTGGACCTTTTTGCCATTCGTTCAAAACTTTGGGACCAAAGCTGCAATTTTTGATTAAGGTTATTAAAAACCTAGCAGCACCTTCTCCCTCTCTGCTGGTTATTTTCTTTTTTATTTCTTCTTTCATTTTCTCTTCTTCTCTTTTCCAATTTCTTGGTATTTTGGGGATAAAAATCAAGAGCACAATGAGAATACATTTAAGAATTTGGAGAAATATTTGAAAAAATTAAGGTCAAGCTTCAATAAAGGGTTTTTATCTATAACTTTGTATTTCCTCAATTATTTTGCTATATTTGTAATGTATTGTTATAAATATTCTCATTTTTATCATTTGTATAAAATGAGCTAAGTGTTTTTGTTGGGATTTATGGTTGAAGGTTGACCTAACTTTAATTAATTTTAATATTTGCCTTTTAATGTTAAAATGCTTATCTTTATGTGTATTTATTATTGTGTTGAATGCTTTTCATTTATTTGGCCACTAAATGATTGAGTTTAGTGATTTATACATCACTTGAGAGAAGATTGTATATTTTAGACCAAATAGTAAAGTCCCTAAGTTTGTGTAGGGAATAGAGATATACCCCCAACCTGAAGTGACCCATTGAGCTATTTTCACAAATATTTTATTTGGTTGTTTGGTTTGAATCAACATTGGAATATAGTAGGTTTAATCAATCATTAGAGTTAATTTCGATTGAGAGAGATAATTAACTAAATTTGGAAAATCGGGTCTAACATCGTAAGTAAGTAATTTATTAATTGGCTTGTGAAGAAATTAATTAGGTGATAGTTAAGTGAAATCATGAATCCCAACCACGTTTTTCCTCCAAAACTTCCAAGTGTTTATGTTTTCCTATTTTGTAGATTTTAGTTTCAAATTTTATTGTGTTTGTTTTTATTGTTAAAATTTAATTGACTAAAGTTGAGTAATCAAAAGTAAATATTCTTCGAGGGATCGACAACCTAGACTCAAAAAGTCTACTTTATTACTTGAACGCCACCCGTACACTTACGGTATATAATTTTAGCGAACATTATGAAGGAGAAAATCGTCGCTACAATATGGTTGAAATTGGAGTGGTTATACATAATGAAAAGTCTAACCAACAAATTGCATATGAAGCAACGCTTGTATTTTCATCGTATGATATATATCACTGGAAGATCACCTACCTATCTTTAGGGAAATCGCCACTAATTTGGAAACCTTAGAGTTAAGTATGATGAAGAAGATTTAGGGTTGATATTATTGTATTTGCTGCCCGCTTCATACACATCTTTTAGAACCACGATCTTATACAGCCGTGATACTCTTACAATGAAGAAGTTTATAATGTTCTATTTTCAAATGAGAAGATTAAGTATCTTGTTGATCTAAGGTTCATAGAAATGGACTTGTTGCTGATGGTGGTTATGTTAGGGCAGATTAAGGTTAAATTATAGTAATAAAGTCTGTAATTATTGTAAGAGACGAGGGCACAATATAAAGGATTGTTATAAGTTGCAGAAGAAGGAAAAATTGGTTGTTGCAAATCAGAAAGAAAAACAATCAAAAACATCAAGTGAAGCCAGAATTGCAGAAGATTGCTACAGAGATGGAAAACTTTTAGTTATTTCTGACGACGTCTCCAAACCTGACGAGAATTAGATTCTTGATACAACTCGCACTTTTCATACGTGTCCTAATCAGATTTTGTTTTCAAAAAATGAAACAGTTTCCAATAGTGTTGTGGTAATGGGTAATAATATACCTTGTAGGATAGTTAGTATTGGAAATGTCAGAATTAAGATATTTGATAGGATTGTCAAGACGCTTGATGATGTGAGACATATTCCAAATTTAAAGAGAAATATGATCTCTTTGAGTACTCTTACTTCAAAAGAGTACAGATACACTTGTGCATGTGGAGTTCTGAAAGTTAGTAAAGGTGTTCACGTTGTGTTGACAGGACAAAGAAGGCCTTAGTTATATGTCTTGCTTAGTTGTACAGAACCTTTGGATATTAATCAGAAAAAATTAGGAACTTGGGTAGATTTTGAGCAATACTTGGATTCAATTGATTTTCAATTATTGAGTTTGCCCTAGTTGGGGGTTTTTGGAAGAGAGAGATAATTTTGTGTTGGAAGATTCTTGGGTGAAGAGCTTTTTGGTTGAAGAGTCAAGTTTTATTCCTTACAGTAGAATTTATCAAGTGGAGAATTTTTTAAGTTTTATTCATTGTAGTCGAATTCCTTTCAAGGTGGAATTTATTAGAATTAGGATGTGACCCAAATTCTATTTGAAAGACTAGTTGAAAATTTTATTTGAAATCTAGTTGAGAATTCTAGTGGAAGTCTATTTGAAAATTTAAGTTGAAATAGGTCATGAAGGAGTCAAGATAGATAAGGAAAATGTTTACGTGAGACGATCGATCACTGCATGCCCAGGAGACGCTCGAGCGTTTAGAACGGGGACCTTGGCTTTCACTAGGCGACAAGCTACCGCTCGAGCAACAATAATATTTGTGCAGTTTTTTAAATTCCATTCTGGTAGTTCTTTAATCATATTTCATTCCAAATGCTCCATTATTGGTTTTACCCATTGTATTGAAACAATCATTATATTCTACACAATAATTTTTAATCCTCCGTTATTGATATTAATAAATTTCACTCTTTTGCCCGTGGTATATTTTACCACATAAATCTTGTAATCTTATTTGATTTTCATATTGTTGTAATCAACGTTTGAAAACCTGACCCAATAAATTATTAAATCAAAAAACCATGACAATCGCCAATAATATCTTGACCCCATGATCACAAAACTTCTGAACCTTACTTAAATTGATGAACGTCATAAGAATTTAATTTTTGATAAGATCAGAATTAATTGAATGAAGAACAAGAAGAAAGCAAAGTCTTGCAATTAATCTCTCAATAATTGTGTATTTTACAATAAAAATAATAGCCCTATTTATATGGAATCCCTAAAACCTTAGTAAAAACGGAATTAAAATCTAAAAACAACAAAAGATACCACAACATAAAGTTCTAACTAAAATAAAGATTACGCGAAATTTGAAAAATTCGCGGCCGCATAGTGTAATTCTATGCAGTCGCATAGATCATCTGATGTGTGGGTTCGGTAAAAGGGCATGTGACCACATGCACTGGACAACTATGTAGTCGTTCCTTCCAGTCTCTCCGTCCTTTGCTTGAATCAAGTTGCTCCACTTTGTTTCACTTCACATGCCCAATATGAAACTTGTCAATTTGCTTGTCGTGATCAATATTTTGTCTACCATGACTGATCAAGTAGTCACATTACTTCTTTAACATGCTTCGCTCGCAACCTAGTCATATGCCCTTCCTCAACGATCAATGGATCCTTGCCCGAACTTGTCCTTGTATCATGAATCACATCATTCCCTCATTTTTCAAAAGGATTCAACCTCGAATCTATACCTACATCAAAGAGTGAAAGGTCAGTGACATTAAAGGTAGCCGAAACATTATACTCACCTAGAAGATCTAATTTGTAGGCATTGTCATTGATCCTTCCAAGGACTTAGAATGGACCATCTTTCCGTGGTTGCAACTTCGACTTTCTTTGTTGTGGAAAACACTATTTCCTCAATCCTCAAGTGACCCAAACCCAATCTCTTAGTTAAATGTAACGTGCTTTCATGCCTTATTTTCTTGAAAAACATAATGCTCATTTTTTTCCTTCTCAATTTACAACCTTACCTTTTCATAGTATGATTTCACCAAGTCAGTCTTCTTCTTTCCATCTATGCTATCACTTTTGTTCACAGGTAAATGAATTAAATTCAAAGGTGTTAGAGGATAAAAATCATATACAATTTCAAAAGGCGAGTAAAAAGTAGTAGAATGCATGACTCTATTATATGCGAATTATATAAATGGTAAACACTTATCCCAACTCTTCAATTTCTTATTAACTATAGTGCGTAACAATTATATCATACTCCTATTAACTATCTTAGTTTTCCCATCCGTTTGTGGATGACAAGTAATAGAAAACAATAGCTTAGTTCCTAACTTATTCCACAAAATCCTCCAAAAGTGACTAAGGAATTTAACATCCCTATTTGATACAATGCTTCTATGAGCACCATGTAAGCGCACTACTACCTTAAAGAATAAGTCTGCAATATTGGTGGCATCATCAGTTTTGTGACATTGAATAAAATGTGTCATTTTAATAAATTTATCTACCACCACAAATATAGAATCTCTTCCTTTTTAATCCTACGTAAAACCAACATAAAATTTATAGACACATCAACCCAAGGTTCACTAGGAACAGATAATAACATATACAAACACTGAGGTAAAACCTTACATTTAGCCTTTTCCAAGTAATGCATCTACTAGAAACAGATAAATATCAACTTTCAGTTTAGACCAATAAAAATGTTCACCTAGCATCTCTAAGATCTTCTTAACCCAAAATCACCTATTAGACATCCACTATGTGCTTCACGTACTAATAATTCTCTCATTGAATATTTAGGAACACATAACTTATTTTCTCAAAATAAATATTCACCATGCCTAAAGAATTTATCTATAGCACCCTTATCACATGATTCGCATATATTATAAAAATCTAGATCATTAGCATACATGTCCTTAAAATATTCAAATTCTACCAATTTGGCACCTAAAGACGTTAGAAGTACGTACCTCCTTAATAAAGCATTCGCCACCACATTTTATTTACCTTGTTTGTACCGAATAACATATGGTAATGTCTCGATAAACTTCATCCATCTTGCATGTCTCTTGTTTAGCTTATGTTATTCCTTTAAATACTTCAAGGACTCATGTTTGGTGTGAATCTCAAACTCCTTTCTCTCCAAAGCTCGAACAAGTACATACAACTCTTTGTTATATGTAGGATAATTGAGAGTTGTTCCACTTAGCTTTTCACTAAAGTTAGATATTGGCTTTCGTTCCTGTATTAAGATAACTCCAATACCTATTCCTGAGGCACTACATTAAATGTCAAAAGTATTGTTAAAGTTAGGTAATGATAAAATCGGTGCGGTACACAACTTATCCTTAATAGTATTAAAAGCTTGTTCTTGTTCTAGGTCCCAATGAAATCCTGAACTTTTCTTTGTAGTCTCCATGAGTGGTATGGTAAGTATGCTAAAGTCTTTAACAAATGCTTGTAAAAACTAGCTAACCATGAAAGCTTCTTATCTCAATTATGTTTTTAGGTTTTGGGCACTTCTTAATGACTTTAGTTTTCTCCTTATCCACTTCAATTCCCTTTGCACTAACTAAATAATCAAGAAAAATAACTTTTTCCATACAAAATGTTCATTTTTTAAAGTTAGCATAATGTTATCTTGCCTCAAGATCACGAGCACACATCTTAAATGTCCTATATGTTCATTTAGATCCTTACTATATACCAAGATTTTATCAAAGTAACATACTACGAATTTATCTATGAATGCACGTAAAACATTATTCATTAATCTCATAATTGCTGGTGCATTAATCAGTCCAAATGGAATGACTAACCACTGTTATAACCTATATTTAGTTTCAAAAATGGTTTTCCACTCATCTCCTTCCCTCATCCTAATATGACGATAACCACTTTTAAAATCAATTTTACTAAATATGCATGATCCATATAATTCATCTAACATATCATCTAACCTAAGACCCTGTTTGAAACTCATTTTTAGTAAAAATAATTTTTGGAATAGTGATTGATGTAAGAAATGTGTGGTTGGAAAGTGATAAAAAGTTTTTGATTTGTGTGTAATATTATTTTATTAGGAGAATGTGTGGTTGAAATGAAAAATGAGAATGAGAATAAGAATAAGAATGAGAAAGAGAAATTAATGAGTGTCAAACGGGGGCTAAGAATATGATGACGATACTTTTACCATTTTATTGTTGATGGCCCTACAGTTGACACACATCCTCCAGGTTCTGCCTTTCTTTGGTACAAGTAGCACTAGAACAACACATGGACTCACACTCTCCCTTACACACCAATTTGCTCATCAATTCTTTCACTTGCCTTTGAATTTCCTTAGCCTCCTCAAAATTACCCCGATAAGCCAACTTATTTAGAATGATAGCTCTAGGTACAAAATCAATTTGATATTCAAAGCCTGTACCAATTGGGGTATGTGGATAGAGTTTTTGGAATACAGTTTTTACAAGGTTCAGTATATATGAAATTGCCTTTGGAATAATTCCAAGAATCTTACTATAGCATGAATCTACCTTCAAAGTAAGGGGAAAAAAACTATAGGTGTAGTAAAATGAAGCTAATGGGTCATAACAGTGGTCACATCTTGACTATGTTGGATACTGACAATTCTAGAACATTAATGTCTTGTTTGGTAAGGTAAATTGAACTAAACCAGGACGGGTTTAATACCATTCCTCCTCCATCTATAAATACTTCAAGGAGGCTTTGCCTGGAAAATGGAAAAAAAGAAAAAAAAAATGGATTAATGAAGGTTTAATTACTGAATTGAGTGATGATGTAAGCAACTCCATAATCTCATTACCAAAATTTAATCCTAAAGAAAAATAGTTTAGTGAAAGATATCATTTAATTAATTTGAAATTTAATGAGTTCTACACAACAAGGATAGCTAACGAAAAAGGTATCTCACCTTGTGTTTCCTCTCAGAAGGATGAGAAGAATTAGTTTGAGGCTTACTGAATGGGTGAAAATATTTTTTGAAAAATTCAACGAGAACCAGCTTCTATAAAAACGCAGAAATTCGTGTACTTCTTTTGAAGTGATAATAAGCCACCAATAATGTAACCATTACAGCAAAATATAACAAAAGAAATGATGATTAGAGTACCAATAGGGCCTTTAATTCTCCCATTGGATCTAGGTCCACTGCTGTTGAAATTTTAGTCAGGCAGAACATATTCAGAAGTTGGTGGCCAATGGACTGTTAAAAAGGAAAATCTTTGTTTCCTAAAACAGTATAGGCAGTATATGTAGTATTCTCATTATCGTACCTGTTTCCTTATTGTATCTGATTTTATTTCTCATTGTAAATTGATTCTCCTAGGAATAGCCAGATAGTTAGAATGGGGGGAACTTTTTCTCCTTTATTAGTTTTATTATGCTGCCTATTTATAGTTCTTTGTACACGTCTAGAATTTATCAATTGAAATGCCAAGCAATTATATCGAACATGGTATCAGAACCTCTCTAGAATTCTAGGGAATTCTCTCATTTGGATTCCCAATTTCTCAACAGAGAAACTTGTGAACATCAAAGAGACTACCAGCTAAGCCTTTTCATACAATTATAAACAAGCTGCACATGAAGAATATCTACATGCCAGTTTGAGGGGGAGTGTTAGAAAGAAAAATCTTTATTTCCCGGAATGGTATGTAATGTGTATTTAGTATTTTCATTATTGGACCTATTTTCCTTGCCTGATTTTATTTTTTAGTGTAGTTATTCTCCTAGAAATGGCTGGATAGCTAGCATAAGGTAAATATTTTTCTCTTTATTATTTTTCTTGTACTGCCTATTTAAAGCTCCTCATGCATGTTCTGAATTGATGACCGAAAATACTAACCTATTATTTCAAATGTTGGTCAAATAATTACATATAGGGTCTAAGCACATTTTAATCACATTAATGCATTTACCAAATCTGCATTTACTTGACAACAGCATAATATATTAGCATAGATGAGGACAAGCAGAGATCAAAGAAGAAAGCATTATAATGCCAATAGCATTTCACAAGTATTTAGCACTAGTTATTGATCAAAACTGCGTGGCAATATATAAAATATCTAAACATCTAATTATACTCTTGTAGGGGATAACTAAACATTTAATTTCGTAATAAAAATTCTTGACAATGATAACTAAGCCATACCTTTTTCTTTGTGCGCCTCTTTCTAGAATGAGAGTTTTGAATTGGCAAACATGAAAGACCATATCCCTCCTCCTCTGAGTTCAGCAGAGAACTAGGTCTCCCATCCCTTTTCTTCACAACAGGAACATCCTCACCGACTTTCTTTGTCTCATCTACATCGATCTGCTTGTTGATTTGATCACAATGGTGTAATGATTTTGTTGAATTTGCATCAAACTTTAGTTTATTCATCACATCAGATGTGTTCTTGTTTACCTGTGATTTGGACGGTTGGAGTTGACCAACTTCTCCATGACTAGCAGTGGCTGCTTGAATCTTTACAGCATCCTAGTAGAACCACACAAAACAAAAGGAGGAATATTACATTTACAGATACAATAAACCATCACGTGGGAACCACCTCCCTAAGCTTAAACGAGATAACACATTTATTTATTATAGTTAAATCTTTAACACAGCCCTCATATGCAAGATGAATTCATTTTTATCAAAGGTCTTGCACGTTCACAATTTTCATAAATGAGTAGCAGTATGACTTGAACCACATCATCCAAAATGAGGATAAGAATTCAACAAAAAAAGGTGGGGATATAAGTGCAATAATAAGCAAAGATTGGGGACTTTTAGTAAAATTAAAATGTGGTGCAACTGAAAGATTTGTGGTGTATAGCCCACCCAAAGGTTAAACCAAATCAACATGCATTGTTGACCCATACATACTTTTTGATCAGCACATCATAAAAATGAGCATGTATTTCATGTTGTCAAGACAAATAAAAATTCTGGACTCCATTGATGCTAGAATCGTGCCTACAAGACTCGATACTGCTAGCTACCAAAGCAGCCACCACATGCCCACCTCGCCTGGCCACTCTACTAACCTGAGTACTCTTACCATGTCTAATCCCACCAGACGGCTTTCCATTAATATTAAAAAACTGCTCTTCTCCGTGTCCAACGTGCTTTAACGAAGACAATAGTGACGCAGACTGTCATAGGTCCCCTCTTGCTGAAACCCCTCAGTATTATCACTTTCTCACAGTAACCAAATGATATATTGAATATCTTCTAGTAAAATTGATTTCATTACAAACCATCGGAACACCCAGCCTAATCCCTGCTGCCATGGATTCCTCTATCGTTAGGGGCTTTCCAATGGCACTTGAAAGATAAAATAATGCCGTTTTTTCATAGAGGAAAATAGGCAAACTGGTAAAGGTAACCAGCACTGGAACAACAGCCAGTTCTACATCATATCATATCTGAACATTGTAGTCCATTTTAGAACACTCATCATGTAATATTCTTTTATCTACTAATAGTGGTCAAATTGGCGTATTACCAAATCATTCCTCTATTGCTACATCTGTAGTTATAGGGATTTTGATTCCATAAAGACAGTTTTCTTCAACCGCAATCTTTTAAAATATTCATCCAAAAGAAGTTAATGATCATGTGAATATAATCTTCAACCAATTGTAAATCCTCCTCTACATCCAAAAGATGCAAGTGCTTACATACCTTTAACAACAACACTTACTATGAAAATTTTCCCCTATAAGAGAAAACTTGAATGGTAAAGACAATTTCAGCATTTCTTCCTCACTTTAGACAACCGTCGGTCACCCTTCATGAGAGTGCGGTGGTTTTAGCATCACAAATGGTGTAGATTCTTTTGTAAGAAGAGATGAAAAAGATTTTTGCAACATTCTTGATGCATTGAGGGTGGTGTGGTGGTGGTTAGGCAGTTGTGTTGCGGGGGTGGTAGAGTGGCAGGCTGTAAGCCATTTTCTAAGCAATTTGTCTGCTACTACATTACCTGCAAGAATTGGTTATGGGAACAACACGGCCAAATACAAGCCAACACAACAAGGGCCGTGCTTGCCGCCACATGGATAGGATGCAAGTTGTAGGTAGACCTTATTTCAATTCAATCATAACAAGCTAAGCATTCCCAATAAATTTAGGGCTGGCTGAATGATTGATTTTTATCCATTCAATACAGTTAGATAAAAGTCAGAACGATAATCAATCCATACCTTCTTCTCCATACCAGTCTTTTCAGAATGAAATTTTTCAACAGGCAGCCAAGAAAAATCATATCCCTCCTCTACTTTTAGCTTAGAATTGGGTCTCCTATCCCTTTTCTTCACGTAGGGAATATTTGCATATCCTTGCTTGGTGACATCCAGACTCCTCGGCTGGTTGACCTGATCAAAATATTGCAAAATTTTGGATGAATTTTCACTTAAATGCTCTTTATTCCTCTCATGGCCTGTGTCCCTGTTGGTGACATCCAGACTCCTCGGCTGGTTGACCTGATCAAAATATTGCAAAATTTTGGATGAATTTTCACTTAAAGGCTCTTTATTCCTCGCATGGCCTGTGTCCCTGTTCACAAGTAATTTGGACTGTTCTGATTGACCAACTTCTCCAAGACCAGAAGTAGCTGCTTGAAGCTCTTCAGCATCCTGACAGAACCACACACAACCAAAAGAGGACTGTTTTTGTTACATAAACCTTCAGAACTGATAATTGGAACTAAATAAATAACAATTTATGCACTATTACTTATACATCTGCTACTGTTACAACAATATCCATAATAATGTAGACGTCCAAACGTGGGATAATAGGAATCACTGCTCCCATATCTGGATTCAGATCTAGAAATAAAATTGTAATGTAGAATCATAAATCAGGAATTAAATAATCATCATTACAAACACTTGGAACAGTTTTTTAAGAAAGAATTATTTAAGGAAAACACTCTAGTATAACATGATTATGTAGCCTAAATTGTATAATAGGTACTTTCATCACCATGTATGAGTTCAAATCCACATCAAAAGTCAACATAAGAGTCGCTAAACTAGAAACAAAAATGAATATGTAAGCAAGTGATGGCAAAACAAAACTAAGATACAAACATATGGATAAACCAAGATATAACAGTAGTATATGTATCATGAGACTAAATAAATGAAAATAAATTTTTAATGACAACACGAGAAATATTTAAAAGAAAACATGAGAAAATTCAAACAACCAATCAACTATACTCGAATATTGTCAGGTTTTGGGCTCATCTCAAAGCACCTGCTCCGGTTTTAGTCCACGTGGAAAAGGCCTCAATGGTGGTTTGACTCAATCTTACATTTATAACCCACAACCTTCCCTTCACTGTACAATGGGGAATCCTATAATCCACCACCTTGGGGGGCCAGCATCCTCGTCTGCACACTTTCCCCTAAAATACTGAGCCTAACACCATTTTGTAATTCCAGTCAACCTAACCCATAACAGAGCAGAGCTCGAGAGCTTTAACAACATTTGAACAACTATTCATCAGCGAGATAGTAAACTTTAAGAAAACAAGGCATTTTTTACAATCTCCAAGCCTTTACAAGCAAGAAAACAACTTTTCAAAAATGAAGACATATTAGCATAAATATATATGATCCTACAATTGGGATAGTTCAGCAAGATAGACAGGAAGTTCAATAAAGACATTTGCAGTTTAGAATGGCAAACCTTTACTAGCAATTGGTGCGACTTTAGCTAGACAAAGAAATACTTAGCACCTCTTTGAGCCCCATTATTCAAAAACACATTTTTTTCAAACTCATTTTCAACCGTACATTCTATCAATAAAATAATTTGCACATAAACCCAAAAAACTTTTCTACTTTTTAACAACATTCTCCAAAAAATCACGATTACAAAATCCATTTTTTTGGTTCTAATGTCCAAAAGTAAAAAATCAGTTGGGTCTAAGTCAAGGGATATAACCTAAACACATTACCCTATCTGCAGACTCGGTGATAGACAATTAACATTTTTTCCATTTTCTGTCCTCTTCTTCTTTCCTTTGGAAGTAGGATTACCTGATAATTAATATCATAAAAAGTAATTTGTTAGCCATTAAATAGTTTTTCCTCCATAAATGCAATCATCTTCTCCTCTGGATATCATGGTCATCTTTGTAGATGCTCCCAAAAATTTGTCTTCCCAGCAACCCCTAAGCGAGAATGATTAATACATTGTCCTTCATTACTTGTTGACCATTGCATTTGAAGAGTAAATATTTCAAAAAAATTGTTGGAATACTGTTGATTTCAAATCATATCGGATTAGACACAATTAAGAATCACCATAATCATATCTTATTTTATCGTTACCTTTAATTGAGATTTGTACAGCTAAGTGATAATTGCATTATAGTTTTTCCTTGTGTAGGACTAGTAGAGAACTTTATATAATATCTTGAATTATTCTCTTCTCAACTATTCGAATAAGAGAACCCTATACCTTTTAAAACCTAATTGCTTTCATTTTATTCACTACTCTTTTCAATGTCTGCAATCATGGAGAAAGCAAATAAAAATGATAAATACACCAACATTGATTTTTCCTTGCAGCCCTAAGATAATCTGCACAGTTCTTGTGTCCTTTCCACTAAATGAAGAAAAACTACAAAAAGTAGAGCAATGCTATGATGATAGCTCAAGTGTGAAGAACAAAATGGATTTGTCAATGGAACCATCTCCAAGCCTTCACTTGAGGATCCTAACGCTTGAGTTCTGGAAGCAATGTGATGATATGGTGGCTTCCTAGATCGTCAATGTTATTATCCCCTCTAATCTCGGATTATTCTAAATGGATGAAGTACCCATGTCGACATGACAAGGCACAACATGGGTATGAGTATGAGTATAGGATATGTGCTGGATCTTCCAAGTTTCAATCGGGAGACTTCGTCATTTTTTTCTTCTTTTTTTCCCTTTTCTTGTTGCCCATTTTTGCTCTTTGTAAACCTAACATCGCCGCCGAGAGGATGGAGGAAGGAGGCGGCAATGAGTTTTCCCTTCTTTTTTTTCCCTTTGCTGCTTTTTTTTTTTCCTTCTTTCCCTTTCAGTATTGATGGTTTAGAGTTTTCTTTGTATAAAATGAAAATTGGTTCTATACAGTGTTACTTATTATTTCACTGAGTTCAAATTGCAACTAAGTCCCTCATTTTCTATTTTATA